>VBSM01002121.1:34843031-34855702 GCA_008086735.1 Cheirogaleus medius | reverse complement strand
AATATTTGTACCCCCATTATATGATGAAATAAAAGGAAAAAATAAAAATAAAAAGGATAAAAAAATAAAAAAATAAATAAAAAATAAAAAAATGAAAATAAAATAAAAAACCTAATCAGGGTTATTGGGATTTCCATCATTTTAAATATTCACCTTTTTATGCTATGAACATTTGAATTATTCTATTCTAACTATTTTGAAATGTACAGTAGATTATTAATAACTATAGTCACCTTACTGATCTATTGATCAATAGATCTTCTATCTTCTAACTTTCTGCTGTCTTAATCATTAACATCACCATTAACCTCATAACCTCCATAGATAAACACTGGGCTGACAGGGTAGATCAGAGATTCTCAGAGTATGGTCTGCAGACCCCTGGGTGTCTACAAAGCCATTTCGGGTCTGTGAGGTCAAGACTATTTCCATAATAATACTAAGATGTCATATGCCTTTTTCACACTGTTGATCTTGCACAGGTGATGCAAGAGCAGTGGTGGGAAGAACTACTGTCACCTTGATGGTGGATCAACACAGTTCCACCAAAATATACAAGTAGTTATGACATTCTTCACCACAAGTTTCATTGAAGAATGTTCTTGAATGAAGTAGTCAAAATGATTAACTTTATTAAATTTGAACTTGAGTACATATCTGTTAAATATCTTTTATGAAATGGGAAATATGCACTAAGTGTATTTGCTGCATACTAAAGCATGTGTGTAATTGTCTGAGTTGCAAGCTGAACTAGCCACCATTTTCATGAAGCACCTTGTTTGAAACTTCCAAGAATGACTGATAGAAAAACTATGATTACCAGACTTGTATATTTTGTGATCACTTTCTAAAATGAACCTAGTTTGTTACTTCAAGGAAAACAACTTACAGTATTTGTTTTCAGCTATGAAGTTCAAGCTTTTAGCAGTAATTATAATTGTGGAAAAATTTAATCCAGTATTATGATCTTGGCAGCTTTGCAATAAGTTAAGACTTCTCTGATGAGATCAGTGGTGAAAGTAATATATGCGATATGATTGTTTGATATATAATAAAAATGTATCAACATTTAGAAGGGTCTGTATAACTTTTAAAAAATAAGATTTTACAAATAATGAATGCCTACCATTACAAAATCATGAATTAGCAAAAGATCCACACAAAGTTCAATATAGGCCAATGAATGTTAAGGTAATAGGGAATAAAATGTTTATTTATATGGTTTCAGATTCCAAATTGCAGCTAATCTTTAAGAAACTGCCATTCGTTGAGTTTTGGTGTAGCATCAAAGAGAAATATCTACAAATATATGAAAAGTTATTGAAATGATATTTAATTGCCCAGTTACATATTTGTTTGAACCTGGGTTTTCTTTATATACTTCAACAAAAACAATATATTTCATCAAATTGAATGTAGACATAAATGTGAGAATTCAGAGGTCTACTATTAAGCCAGATGCTAGCAAGTGCAAAAATGAAAAACAAGGTCTTCTTCTCACCAATTCTTTTTGTTGTGAAAAATATTTGTAATTGATTCATTAATTGAGTTTAACCTATAATGATTTATAATAATTTTAAATGAATTATCAAGTATTTTTTGAATTTTCAGTATTCATTTCTGATATAGTAAATAGTGGTAGATATAACCCACATGAACAAAAGTTCTTTGGTGTCCTCAATGATTTTGAAGAATAAAAAGGGATTCTGAGACAAAGAAATCTGAGAACTATTGAGCTATAACTTAGGTTAGTGTTTCTCACAATGTGATCTTCAACAACCTTCGTCATAAACATATGAATTTCCTTTTAAAATTTTGATTTCTCTAATATAAGATCTACTGAACCAAAACTACTGAGTTAGGGGCAGTAAATATGAATTTCAAATAAACTGTTGATTGAATCTCATGCATAATAAAGCATGACAACTATACCATAAGTAAGAGCACTTCCATACTTTCCAAGATATATAGACTAATTTAACAAGAATCACAGCTCACTGTGGGTTCTCTTTTTGTTATCTTTAGTCTGTAACCCAACTTCCTTCCCATAGGTAAGTAGTAATTTTTATCCTATCATATCTGGCATCTGAAGCCTGCATTTAAAATCTAGTTTCTAATCTTTTATCCTTCGTTCAAGTACACATGTACACCCTCAGTGTACATTTGTGCCTCTATGTCTATGAATACTCTAAAAAGGTGACAAAGTCTGAGAGAGGAAAGAGGGACTCCCAGGAGGATCTAATAAGCAGGTCTTTATGATGATTTTACTTTGGATGTGCTGACCCAAATTATTGACACTGCCCTGGGAGATGAATCCAATCACTCAGAGTGGGAATATATGGGTTTCTCTCTTTAAAAAAAAAAAAAATTCCTGTGGTAAAATAAACAGAACAAAATTTAACATTTTAACCATTTTCAGTCTTGTGGCATTAAGTATTTTCACATTGTTGTGCAACCATCACCACCATCCATATTCAGAACTTTTTCATCTTCCCTAGTTGAAACTCTTTACCCATTAATTCCTCCTTTCCTCTTACTCCTAGCTCTAGTAATCACATTGAAGTTTCTCTTTGGTCTAACATTCAGTCTATAGGAGGGTTGTAGCATGTGGTAGCTGAGATACTGCTATACCTGCATCAAGTGTATAGGCATGAATACCACCCTTTCATGGTAAGCACGTAGTTATATCATTTTTGGAGGTGAAGAATTTAATAAAATATCTTATACACATTTGGTAGATAAACTTGAAACCTTAGATTTTCAATGTTTCAGATCCATTATGAATTACATATTTTAAGATATCAGTGTCCATTATATATTTTGTTATCTATAACAAAAGGAGAACTATACTATGTATTCCTGAGAAAGTTCTAGAATCACAGAGTTATAAACTTAGTTTAGAAGGGATCTCAAGGCTAGCTAATTTATTTACCCATCTGATCCTTGGCTCTAGCAATGGAGAACTCAACTACCCATAAAGGAAGAATATTTAATCTTTGGACTGCCCAGATTGTGAAAATCATATACTATATGATATAGGAGTTATGGGAGCCATGAAAATCTGGCTCCTACAAACATCTGTCCTAATTTCATCTCTTAGGAAACAGTGAAGACAACTACTGTGTTTTCCTGTGGTCTTCTTTCTGTAGGCTAAACATCACTAGCTATATCAGATGTTCATCATGGGATAGATTTAATTCCTTCAGCACTCTGCTCACCTCTCTGGAAAATACTCCACTTTCCTGAGTTTGTTTCCCAAGAGATTCTGTGTCAAGATCATACAGGTGAGACTGTTCGAGAATGTCTGACCAGCTAGATTACAGCCAAACCAGCACCTTCTTTATACAGAATACCATAATTATATTAATGCAGACCAAGGCCATGTTTGCTCTTTTATCAAATATAATACCTGGCAGATTCATATCGATGCTATTGTTATAAAAATCTATAAAAATAATATTCACATCTTTCATAGCAGTTCTTTCGCAACTATTTCTGATTTTTTCTAACCTAAGATTAGGCATTTGAATTCCTACTAAACTTAATTTTGTTGGCTTTATCCATTGTCCCAAGATGTTAATATCTTTTTGGAACCTGATTTTACTGTACTATATATGTTCTATTCCTTACAGAATACACCAACTGAAAATTTGGTAATCATTTGTTTAATATTCTCATCCAAGTAACTGACAAAATCTGTGAGGAAGACAGGGCACTGAGAACAGAATCAGAATCCTTTGATACCTTTTAGAAACCTATCACATTAATGGAAATTTTAAAATTCTGCATACCTAAGATGCAATCAATCAGACTTTTTTCCTTCCATTTTACCTGTAAGTTCTCACAGATACTCTGTCAAAAGCTTTGCTGAGTCCATTTGATAACTCTGGGTTGTATTTACCCCTAGCAATTTATTAGAAAGTTAAAATGTATCACCTCTCAGAAGCAGGATATTTGTAAGATAAGGTCAATTAGCTGCTTTGAGTTCCTTGGAGGAAAAAGGGCTCTATGTACCTTGGTTATTAAGAATAACAAAATAATTTGCTTTGGAATGTCCTAATCCTTCTGCAATCATTCTCACCTACTGGGTAAATGCCTACATAGAACAAGGAGACTAAGCTAATACAACTCTGAAACTCACATTGTGACTAGTAGATTTTGAACTTGAGGGTTTTCTTTTTATTATTATTTCTTTAAGATCAAGGACTCTTCTTAATAAAAAGAAAAGAAAATGGGGAGCATCACTAGCTCTTCATTATTTTCTCATTCATCTTTCACTTATCCTTTACACATACATAGATCAATTATTGCTAAAATGTCTTCATGGAGGAGAAAAAAACCCGACACTCTTAGGCAAGGGCCTGATTTTCAGGCTCAAGTGAATCATCTAGTTATAAACACCAGGAAAATGGGCCTTATGTCAGAGAGCCTGACAGATCCTTTAACTACCAGGACAGGCCCTTTAACTACTGGAGTGTGCTCTAGATTTGAAGGTCGAAGTTCTTATGTATTTTTCCTGGTCCACTTAACTGTATCATCTAAACTTGATAAAAATGACCTTACAATGGCAGTCATTTTCTTGAAAATATTAGGAAGCACTGGAAAGCAACTGAGAATAGGAGGAAGGCAAGCACTTAATGGGCTAGCCTATTGTAAAGACTTTGAGTTGGGGGTGTGGGGAGGTGGCTTTGCTGTACAGAATCTGAATCAATTACAAACAAACTCCCTCCTTCCAGGTCCAGAAGCCCAAAAGCCCCTTCACACCAGACTAAGAATGCCAGAAAAAAATCAATAAGCTATTGAATTGGGTTCTCTGGGGGAAAACAGTGTGTTTTGTAATTTCAAAATAGCTCTTTTATTAGAGAGCTGAAGAGGGTATAGCAGATATTACATTTCTATAAAATATAAGCCAGGCAACATTCAGATCTGTTTTAAAATTAATAGAGCTTCAATCTTTTTTATTTTGGCAATAGATTGAATTGTGATGCCTGCTAACTCTGTCTTCATTCTGATTTAGTAAGCATTTATTAAGAACAGTTTTATATTTCTTTAACTGTGTCACTGAAGCCTCTTTCTGTCCCCTGGACACTAAATTAAGTATACAATGGATTGCAGCAAAGCTAAATAAATAGATCCATAATTTTCCCAAGCAACACACATATGTATTAAAAAAAAGTTAGGTGTTGGGCATTGGGAATAGAGGAAGGATGGCTCGTGTGTAGGTTTAGTTATCAAAATCCACAGAATATAGGCTGACAGCTTTTGAAATACATAAACTGTTTCTCTCTGCCCTGTTTCCATAGCAACAGAGAGCACAAAGCCTTAGTTTTTGCACATAGAGAGAAAAAAAAATTGGGAATGGAGTCTGGAATTGTCTGGAACAAAAGAAGAACACAGAAAATGGAAAATTAAGCATCTATAGTCCTTAAGAGCCCCTTGATGTCATTATTCAAAATATATATTTGAAGGCGTCTGGGGTAGCTTTGAAGAGTTTGGTCAGGATCTAAAAGGTTAGAGCCTCCCTGCCCCCTTCAACAAGCTAGAAGAGTGCTTACAAATAACTCATTCCCACCTTTGTCTTGAGAAGTTTTCTTACGACTCCCTTCAAGGCATTCTCGCAGGCGCTTTCTTGATCAGCTATTGTCTCTTTACCGCACTTGAGGTTGATTGTTAAGTTCTCTGCATTTTCCATTTTCTCCCTCAGTTCACTAACTTTAAAGAGCCCTAAATTCAATAACTAATAAGAGGATGTGACATATTTTTTAAATAAGAGGATCTCAACGCGAGGTATAGAGATCGGCCAAGCAGCCAAAACTCAAGGAATGCCTCACTTGGGATTTAAACAGCTGCATGAATTTTGAATGGGCCTATGTCACTTATTTCCACACAGTCTATGTGTTTCTGTTTAGAGACCTCCGTGTCCTTCATATGGATTCATAACCACTTCTCTGAGTCTCCCTTAAATTTCACTTTCCATAGGGCTCGATACATCAATGAAAAAATTTAGCCAATGCAGTAAATATTTTACCAAACTGTCTTTTCTTCAGATACAAGAAAATAAAAGTATGTTTCAGTGAGGAATATAAGATTTCTTTAAAACCAGCCAGAGCACTTTTTTTTTTTAACTTTGAAGTGGAGAAAGTAAAACTTAATGACTTTTATGGGAAGCCCACTAGACATTAGACATTAAAAGGAAGTGAGCATTGCCAACTCCTAACATTTGGGCCTCAGTCTGGGGGCACTGAAAGTTGTATACTTCATGCCTTCTACTAATTAGCTGATAGTTATTCCAGTAGAGACAAATGGGCATTCATATTCTTCCTCAGCTCCCCCATAATGACCAAGAATATCTATTGTTACCTGTCCAGCTGGAGACAAGTTCTGTAGGGATAGCAGGGTTATCATGACCAGGTATTTGAATTGATTTTGCTTGAGTATTCCTGGAGCAAGAAGATAATTGCTGGTCTTCCCTAGGGGAAAAATATGCATATAATACTGCATTCGAGATGTTTTTGGGAAGTTTAATGAATACTTCTGTGGATCTTGGCACTTTGTGCAGAATTCTCAAAAGGATTTTTCTAAATGCAGGCAGGACATGCCCTAAATATATAGACATGATGAACTGAATTAGTTCAGATGAAGCCATTACTGTCTATTTGTAAACAATAAACCTTTTAAAGAAGCATATGAGTGAAAACATATTTAACCAATAGACTACAATGGCTCCTAAGGGGCTTTTTGGCTTGATTGGGAAAATAAATAAAACATGTTTTCTAAAATTGTCAAAACGTATATTGACCTGTTGGTCCACAAGGAAAATTGCTATGTTAAAACAAACAAACAAAAAACCCCTCGTATTTAAAAATAAAGGAAAAAAGTAAACCAAAATACAAATCCTCTTTTGCCAGCAGCCCTTAAAAAAAAGGCCGTTAGAAGTTTTCAGCTTTTTATTACTGAAGACATGTTATGTTTTGGACAAGATGGATTTTTACTAGAGATGAGAGTAACCTATACTGGTCTGTCCTCAAATAGTGAACGTCCTTCTCTGGTACTTCTGTCTGATTCTCTTGCCTTAAGTGCCAATAAGTTAACATGTGCTGAGAGAGAACTCATCTTTTTTTTCCTAATCTCTCACTTTTCAATTCTTAAAATCATGTTTTATCTCCACTACTATAAGCAAGACCAAATGACGACTCCGTGTGAGTTGACGCTGACCCTACAGATCAACTATGCACCTTGGCCTTGTTCTTTGAGACACTTAGAAGAGATAAAACTCAGAGGTCAGTAGTTCTGGTTTTGTGGTAGTTTCACAAAGCAATAGTGGCCCTGTGGCAGTATCAATTAACCCTCTGGCCGGCTGTCATGGAGCTGCTCCTATGAGGAAGGAATCTAAAATTCTTCTGGCTTTGATTTGGCCCAGACCCCACCTTGTCATGGCTGACTGTGGTGACAGCCGTCTCATTTCTAGATGTATTAATATCATCTCTCTTCCCTTCAGTCAATCTGTAATATTTAAAAATCCTCTCCCCTTTTTAGCACTCAAATCATACCTTCTAAAATCTACTTTGGCTTTTCTTTGTATTCTTTAGCTATTTTTAAACTGTTCACTTCCAAGGGCCCACAGTATACTTTCCTTGTCATCACAGGCTCTTTCATTCTTCTCTTTTCCCACATTCTTTTTAACCTCTCTCAGAGTCTCAGTGAAGTGGCTGGAAATTACTTGTGCTGAGAATCCAGAAGGTATTACTGTGCTGTAGACTCATTTGCAGGCAGTTCAGCTAGGAAATCTGAAAACGGTGTTACTGTTTCTCTCTGATTTTCGCCACTGGGGATATCATTCTCCTATATGCTTTCTTATATTTTTTTCCTGTATTTCTATTTTAGTAGCTTCTCTCAAAGTAATCCTTGAACCTCCTGAAAAAATTAGTTCCTCCTAAGAGTCCATCACCCCTCTTTCTTAGAAGTTAAACTAAGATACACTAATGTGGTCCCTTTGTCTCTGTATCTTCTCCTGGTTGAATACTTTTATGTACGCCTACGTTTAATGTTTAATATGACCCATGCAACACTTCTCTACACCCCTAAGCACCTAGAAATACAACCTACTTTTCAAGAAAAATCTTCACGGAGACCAAATATTATAGCCCGCATTGCCGAGGCTGGAGTCATCTGCTTGGTTTCCTCATAGCCTCACCAGCAGTGCTCCTTGGACAGCCACACTGAGCCTAGGTCTTTTGGAACAGTGTTTGAAAAACATTGCTATACACCATAAAATGACCATGCATTAGTCCAGCAAAATATTAAAATGAGGATTACATAAATTCACTTCTATTACTAGTTACTTCCTGCTGCCATGCTGTTCTTAGCAGTTCTGACCCTGGCCCTCCCACCATTCTGTGATGAGTGATGGAGATGGCTTCTTCCACTATTCCACCTCCAGGTGATTTTGTGGGTGCACAAAATCCCTCTCACAAGTTGCCCATGGCTCACCAGCCACTGGTTGCCACATTTTAACTTAGCACATTTGCAGAGCATGCAACAAATGATATCTTAAAGACTTGAATAGTGAATACAGTTTCCAAATTGTCACTAAAAATTTATTATTTTGGAAAGAGCTATCTTATCCAATTATTTAAAAAAACACACAATTTTACCTCCTCACTAGATACCACGTTTCCCCAAAAATAAGACAGGGTCTTATATTTATTTTTTCTTAAGAAGACACCCTAGGGCTTATTTTCAGGGGATGTGTTATTTTTTTTAAGTATGGTACAACAATCTACATTTATTCGAATATAGTTAAGTCATCTTCTTCTGGAACATCATCAAAACTTTCCAAACCCCGAATTCCATCCTGAATTTCTTGTGACTCTGTTTCCTTTAGAACCATTGGCTCCAATCTCTTATGTCGAGCAATAGAGCTCTCATGGGGCAGATGAGAAGGGCTGCTAGTCTTCTTTACCGCTCCCTCACGAAATGCCTGGGTTGTGCAGATACTCTGCATAGCCACGTCCATCATTAGGTCTTATTTTTGGGGTAGGGCTTATATTGTGCAAATGCTTAGAAATCCTGCTAGGGCTTATTTTATGGGTAGGTCTTATTTTCGGGGAAACACGGTAGCTCTATGATGTCATTATTTCTTAACCCAGCAAAGAGTCAGAGAGAGAAATACAGCATAGGTAGTGAAAGGGAAATTATAAAATAAAATCAGGGTATCCATAGATACATTTATTTTATGGCTTCAGATTTTTATCTATTATTTTTTTCTTTATTAATTTTGCTTTTAAATTGTACTGTGCTATGAATTATAACACATGTATCAAGTTATGTAACCACCACCACAATCAGGACACAAAACAATTCCATCATTCCAAAAAACAGCTCCATGCTATGTCTTTATTTCACCTTCATTTCTAACATATAATTCCAGGTTGACAGTTCTTTTCTGTAGCACTTCAAAAATATTTGCCACTTTCTTCTCATCTCCATGGTTTCTAATGAAAAATCCATTGTCATTTGAACATTGTTCCCTACAAGTAATCCATCATTTTTCTCTGGCTACTTTCAAAATTGTTTTCATTGTCTTCAGTTTTTAAGAGTCTTATTTTGATATGTCTAGATATAGCTTTCTTTGAGTTTATTCTGATTGGATGTGCTGAGCTTCCCCTAACTGTAGATTTTATATCTTTAACTTTTTTGACCATTATTTACTCAGATTTGGGGGGGCACTCTTTGCCTCTTTATAGACTCTGATGACACAAATATATGACCTTTTATACTGTCCCACAGGTCCTAAGGCTCAGCTCATTTTTTAACAAAACCTCTTTTACTCTGTGCTGTTCACAACAGATAATTTTATTAATTATTCAAGTTCACTCAAGTTTAGATTCAAATTTATCTCCAATTTGCTGTTGAGCTCATCCAGTGAGATTTTTATTTCCTTTATTGTATTTTCCATTCTCTAATTTCTATTTTTTTATATTTCCTACTTATTGCTAAAGTTTCTATTATTCCATTCATTCTTAGAGTGCTTGTGATTACTTAGTAGAGCATTTATATAATAACTACTTCAAAGTATTTGTGAGATAATTCTAATACCTTTGTCTTCTTGGCATTAGAGACTGTTGTCTTTTCCCATGGAATTGAGGGTGATTTTTTGTTTGTTTGTTTTTCATTTCTTCAGTAATATTGGATAGCATCCTGGACATTTTATATATTGTGAGATGCTGGGTCTTGTTTAAATGACATAGAAAATATTAATATTTTTGTTTTAGTAGGCAACTTACATGGTCGGTTTCAGTCTGCAAGTCCCACGCAGCTTCTGTGAATCATGGTTCCCATGGCAGCTCAGTTCTCAAAGCCTTTGTAGTGTCGTTCAGATCTATGCCACACGTGCACTGCTGTGGGTAGTGAGCTGTCTCTTAGTTCCATTCTCAGACCCTTTGGTGTGCTGATTAGACCCATACAAGTGCAGTTTGAACCCAGGTATTCATAAAAAACTTTATGGGGTCTCTTTCCTGAGGTTCTCCCTCTCTGCCATCTCTGTGTGACTTTTCAATCCACTGGGACTCCCCTTTTTGGTTGTCAGCCAGAAAGCTGAGTCTTTAGTTGCCTCGTTTTTTATTTCTGTGATTGCATTTGGGAGGCAAAAGGCAGAAAAGCAGAGAAAAAGGAAAAAAAGCAACAAAGGTCCACACCACTCTTTCAGGATCACAACTCTACCAGTTAGAGTGGGAGATTCCCTTCCTTCTTGTGGTTTCTGTGACCTCCCTTTGCCACCTGTTCCACTGCCATGACGTGATTGCTTGGAGGGTGGGGAATAGGGAATAAGGAGAAGAAAAATAAAACAAGAAATTCAGCACTCTTTTTGAGCAGTAGGACTTTCCTTTCTGATTTCTTGAGCCAGAATAGCAAGCTTCTCCAAGAGCTCTCTGTTCTTGTGATGCCCACTTTGAGGTTTCAGATTGCATTGCATTCAAGTTAGGAGGTACTGGAGGAAGAAAATGACAAATTCATCATCCTTTTGGTGGTGCTTTGAATTCTTATCTTTTTCTCCAATCTGCCTGCTATTATTTTCTTTTCAGAGTTTTCAAAGAACTACTCCTTGCCTTCTGTTCAGAAGTTATAGTTGCATTCAGCAGCAGAGACAAGGTAGAGTGTGCTATTCCTCTATCTGTGGCAGAACCAGGATTTCATCATTTCCTAAACATGAGAAATCCTCAAATAGGGCTATCATGTATGGATTGTACAGAGGTGTATTGCCCTCCTTCATGGGATTTTATCACATCAGCCAGGTTGTGAATGGTACCTTTCTAAACTTGAGTAGTAGATAACTTGTAGCAATTGCACAAAGGAATCCTCTTACTTCTGTTCATGTTTTCCCCCTCTCTTTACATACTTTCCCTCAGTAATCACATCAATTTCTATACCTTTAGTACGCACCTGAATCTCAGGTGTATTGGGTCTAGTTCTATCCTCACATTGAGCTCTAATCCCACATTTTCAATCACTTGATGAATATTTCTATCTGGACACCTCGCAGTTACCTTTATATAGAACACATGGACGACAAATCTTGTCATCTTGTCATCTTTCCCATATATAGTTTTCCCTGGCTTCACCATGACTGTCTAGAGCATAATCATTCTTTTTCTATTCAGCAAACTAAAAATCAGCTTTGACTTATTTTCGCTCACTTAACAAATATAACCGGTTATCAAGTACCATTCATTCTTACTTTTGAATTTTTTATTCACCTGTTCATTTCTAATCTCCTGAATATTAGTCTAAGCTCTTAATATTCTGAGACAATAGTAGTAGACATCACTACTGATATACTACTGCTGCTCACTATCATCATCTCCACCACCACCATCATCATCATCATCAATCGGACATTTATTACAATTCTTTTCTATACATACTGGGTATATGACCTAACCACAGTCTTGGAAGATAGGTTATGATATTCTCAATTCACAGATAAATGAAACATGATTTCATCTGTAGTTGTCCAGTACATGTACTGCATAAATCTGTCTAAGCGGAGAGTGAAGACCAAGACAGGCCTGGGTTACACTTATCATGTCCCACACCCAAAACATGTTTCAAAATGTACTCAGAGACCTGGAAGAAACTTTTCCTTTGCATAAATGTGCTGTCTGCTTCCCAAGCAATATAGTGTGCTCATAGGCTCCACTGGCCCACGGGGCTTCCTTTTCTAATTCACACAAAGACATGTTTATGTGAATGGTATACCAAACCTCAGAAAGCTCAAGGGAAAACTTTTCAGAGCAATACAAATAGTGAAGTTATGGAAATGGGTTTGGAATTCTGGTCTGTTTCCTCTATAATCTCCTTAGATTAAGATTCTTATAAAACTTTCAGCACATTAACATCAGAATGATCTTCTTAAAGTATTACTTTAATTGTGTATTTTGCTGCTCAAAGACCTTCACTGACTTTCTTTTCTCCATAGACGAAGTTTAAATATCTTACCCTGAAACTTGAGCACTTGGCGGTTTGATCTCAGTAAAACTTCCTGGCATTTTTTCCCCCCAACCTGCCCAATATTTTGGTGCAAGTAGAAGACTGTAGTGTTCCTGGACGTGCCATGAATTTTTTTTATTTCCTCTTATTATGGGGGTACAAGTATTGTTGGGGATACATAT
>VBSM01002121.1:34816787-34840475 GCA_008086735.1 Cheirogaleus medius | reverse complement strand
CTGGGGAGTATGTGCTCTGGTCCTGTATCATCTTAGAGGAGTTTGAGCCTGTTGCATTATCTTTGACCTGATGTCTTCACCTTCTGTCTACAGAGTTTAGAGGGATTGGGCCCCTTGCTTAGATGCCCAAGGGATCGTTAACTCTAGTGAGATGGAGACCGGTTTCCACCCCTAGGTTGAAGTGGGAGGCACTGCGTAAGGCTCTGGGTTTACTCTTTCTATTGATATCTGTGGTTTGCAAGAAGGAGTCAGTTATCAATATAACCCAAGATCTTTGTATTGCGCTCTCAGTCTCCAAATAGGATATACAGGTATCTCAGTCTTAAGCGTATGTCTTGCCACTCCCAAGGGTTCCTAGAGTCCTCAGGAATAGTATCCTACTTCACAACTCCACTTTGCTAAGACAGGCTCTGCTCTCTAGGCACAGATTGCCTACAGCTGACTGAGGCAAGAAAGCCACCCAGGTTCAATCTTACAAGACAGCCGCTAAACAAAACACCACTCTCCCCTTTATGCCCATTTAAACCCAGCTACTGAGGCCACCAGCCAGGTTAGGGCAGAGGTGATGTCTGAGACCACTTCCATAGCAGGTCTCCACAGCGTTTCCAAGCTACGGGGTGGCAGTGGCGCGCCCTGCCAGCGCTGGCAGAGAGGGACCCCTGTTCGGTGGAAGACCGGGTTAGGATTGGCAGGCTGGCTCCAGACGTCCGCTGCACTCCCTAATTCCCCTGCTTGCTAGACCCAGTAGTTTATGTGTGGGGATCTGCCCTCTGGCTAGCCAGCGCCAGCCAAAGCCTCAGCTGTAACCCCAGGCTTAGCCTCCTTTAAGGTAGAGTTCCCTCTTCCTGGACCTGGAAGCATCCTGAGGTGGAATGTCAGATTTGGCACTCATTTCTGTGGTACTGGGAGGCGGCTGCTGGGTTCTGAACCTGCAGGTACAGCACCTGCAACCCCTTCAGTGGAACATTGGGAGATCCAAAAGTTGCTTTCACCAGAAGTCCAAGCAGAACAGCCGGTTTAGGACAGAGGGGATGCCTGAAAACCACTTCCCTGTGGGCCCCTGCGGCCTTCCCAAGCTACGGGGTAGCAGCGGTCATGCTGGGAGGTGGCTGCTGGGTTCAGACCCTCCCCCACCCATGACCGCTTCAACGGAGTGCTGGGAGGTCTAAAAGAAGCCTTCTCTAGAAGTCCAAGCAGAACAGCCGGTTTAGGACAGAGGGGATGCCTGAAAACTGCTTCCCTGTGGGCCCCTGCAGCCTTCCTGAGCAACGGGCGGCAGTGGTGGTGCTGGGAGGGGGCTGCTGGGCTCAGACCCTCCCCCACCTGCGACCACTTCAGCGGACACTGGGAGGTCAAAAAGTTTCCTTCTCCAGAAGCCCAAAAGGTTCAGGTGGTCTAGGGTAGAGGGGGTGCCTGAAAGACGATTCCTGCGCGGCTCTCCACTAGCTACGGAGCGGTGCGGCAGCGCTGGGGAAGCGGCTGCTGAGTTCGGACCCTCCCCCACTCGCCACTGCTTCCACGGAGCACTGAGGAGAATTCAAAATGCTGCCTGCTCCAGACTCTGTTCTACTCTGCTTGTCTGTCTGTGCTACCACCTCTCACCAACTTCGGGCAATTCCCTGCCTGCATGGGTGTGGGGCTCGGTGGGGGAGGGATCGTCTCCCTGGGCATGGCAGAAGCAATGCCTCCTGCGGCCAGCCCGAGGGGTGGCAGATGCACAGACGCACTCCCTCCCTATTGTATATTTCCGACTCCCCAGGTTTTGTGGAAGATTTTTCAGTTCACCTTTGATTATTGTCTATGTTTTCCGTATCCCGGTGTCTCTCTGTAGTCTTGCGAAGCTGATCCAGTGTAAATGCACTTCTCTTGCGTGTGGTTGTCTGCCCTCTTCACTTCTCACCCTGAGAGCAGAGAGCCAAGAGGTCAGCCCTACTCCACCATTTTTTTCTTCTCTCCCATGATTTTGTTTATTTGCTTGTTTGTTGCCTTTGTTATTGTCATGTTCTGTATCAGAAAATCTTCCCTCTCTCTTCTGGCCCATGGTGTCTGTCCTTCTCATTCCCCAAGCTGCCTTCCACCAGAACTGTCCACTGATTGCCCCACCACAGAGACCCTTTCTGGTCTTCCATCAGATTCTTTGTTTGTCTTACAGTTACATCATTGCAGTCATGTTGCATTATCTATGATTAAATTATATTATCTCCTTTCTAGGAGATCCAACTTAAGTTTGTACTGTACCCAGCATACTACGGGATATATAGTAGGTGTTAACAAATATATTTTGAATAATTAACTCTATTAAACTGAAATATCAAAAAGTAGATTAGGAGGCAGTATAAAGGCCCTGAAAATGACACCTTGTACACTTCAAAAATGACACTTCAACCATATTTCCTCACTGGTTGCTGTAGACTTAATAGAACCCTAGAACTAGGCATAATTTTATGCAATTACCTACTTCAGTTGTGAGAATGGGAATAGGTTTACATGTCCATCATTTAGTGGAAATAAAATTTTAAGTTCTAAGGGAAATTGCCTAAACCTTGGTTTCCATTTTCCCTGCAGATTATTTTTGTAGATATTATGTCTATTGAAGTTTTGAGATTGCTAGTTTGACATCAGAACAATTGTAAAAGGGTAAAAATGTAAAATACCCAGTCAGTCAAACTATTCCTGTGTGTATATAATATTAACAGCTAGCTTGATGATTCATCTACCATCCTTTCTTCCACACCTGTTCCCTAAAAGCATATATGCAAAGTGATTGATTAAAAAGTTTATTTAATAAAAATAGCAATGCTAAATATAAAAAATATATAGAAGTATTTAAAAAAATTCATTATGGTAAAACTCAAAGGTTATTTTTACTATTTTGGAAATTTTATTCTAATAATATATGTTCATGCTATATATATAGATTTGTGTCTTTTTATCTCTTTAAACACTGTAATCACTTAAATGGCTAAATGTATGAAATATTATGTCAATGCTGGTATCATATTCTATACTAGAGCATGTGTTAATAGGTACATACTCCCTTTTATAACCTTTCACCACAAATGGCTGCTTAGGGAGTTTTTATATTTTTAGTAGTAAAATGTTGTTAAACATATTTATACACAAATCTTTCCAAACTTCTGACCGTGATACTACAAGGTCAAAAGCATGAACGTATATTTAAAACATTTAAGATTCCAATTCATACTAGGGCTCTTCTATATCACAAAAGGATAGCTGTTTTGTTTTTATCTATTGAATTGAAAATTTGAAAGTACAAATGTTTCTGAATAAAGTTTTGCCTCAGTATTCCATTATATTGATGCACCATATTTTATTTAGCAACATGTCTTAGTCTGTTTTCTGTTGCTTATAATAGAATATTTGAAACTGAGAAATTTATAAGAAAGAAATTTTATTTTTTAAAGTTACGGAAGCTGAAAAGTCTAAGATCGAGAAGTCCCACCTGGTGAGGGCCTTCTTGTTGATGGGGACTCTCTATGGAGTCATGAGGCAGTGCAGGGTATCACATGGTGAGGGAGCTGAGCATGTTCACTCAATTCTCTCTCCCTGTTCTTAAAAAGCCACCAGTCCCATTTCCATTAAACTATAGGTTCATGAGGGCAGAGCCTTTTAAAGGCCCCACTTCTCTATATTGCCACATTAGGGATTAAATTTCAAGGTGAGTCTTGGAGGAGACAAATTTTCAAATCTACTACCATTTTTGATTATTTGGGGTATTGAAAAGTTTATTGTGATAATAATTCTGTAATGGAGATTTTGATGAATCAATGATTTTTTTTACCAAATCTCCTTTTTATTTCCTTAAAATCCATATCTAGAAGCGAAGTCACTGAGTTTAACAACACTTTTTAAGGCTCTTAACATATATATCTAAAATATTTTGTAGATATCAAGTACCATTTTACATTCTTCCCAGCAGTATATCATGGTAGCTGTCTAACCATGCTTTCCCCATCACTAAGCATTATAGTAAATAAAAATAATAATAATACTAAACTTTGTAAATATGACAAAATAGTATTTATAAATTTATAATTCTAATTTATAAATTATTTATAAATATTATTTAATTTTCATTTTTAATCATTAGGGATTGAGTTTTTTTCTAAAACACATTGCCTGTATTTCTCCTAGAATTTGATCATATTATTTTAATAATTGCTAGACACAGCCCACTGTTTTTTCTGACAGTGGATTTGGGTTCTCATAGACTAGTGTTACAATGAATCAAAAGAAAGCCTTGAAATAATACATTAATAACTAACATTAATCACATGGTACTTTATAATTTGTGAAGCATTTTAATGCATTACATATATCGTTTGACCTTCCTAGAATTCTAGGAGCAGAAAAATTAAAATAATTCTCATTTATAGGTGAGGACACTTTTGTAGGGTTATTCAGGTAGTGGAATGTCCATATCAGGATATTTATACATACTTAACAGCATACAGCTAGAACATAGACCTAAATCTAAATCTTATGACCCATAGGCCAGCATACTTTCTTTGTTCTATAGCAAAGCCACTCAACACCTGGTCCCCAGAGGACCAGCATTGGTATTACCTGGGAGCTTTTTAGAGTTGCACTGTGTCTGGCCCAGGTGATTTCTATGCTCACTGATATCCATGAAGCTCTGCCTTACACTATCCTGGGAGTATAAATGCAATCAAGTGTGGATAGATTTCACACAAAATTTGCACATGAAACTAATAAGGAAGAAATAAACTATGAATCTGCAGATTCTTCAAATAATTAGTAAACTACTGATAGAAATTTAAAGGAATGGAATCTTTTTTTTTCTAAGAAGGAAATCATATATTAAATAAGCTTATATAACATCCATCAATTAGTCTTTTTCTCCAGGAAAACATAGACATTAAATACAAGCTCTTCCTACACTTCGAAATTTCCATGGATTCAGAAGAAATATTTTTCTTCCCATGCATAGGAATCACTGGTGGAGGTTTTTCAAAATGCAAAGGTAACTTTGCTAGCTTTCTACCTTAAACAACCACAATCTCAAACACATACACAGAACAACAGAATTGTCTGCTGTCTACATTTTCACAATCAGTAATACAGACTTCCAGCCTAATGATTTACCCACTATTAATAAACACAATCACAAGAGGAGGAAATAATACATCTTATCAATCAAGAAAGGAAGTGTTCTATTTAAGAACCTGCTATGAAGTACAGTAGTTTCTCCTAATCCTTAGTTGCACTTTTTGCAGATTCAATTACTGGTGGTACAGTATAAGAAGAAATTTTGAGAGAGAGAGAGAGTCCACATTCACATGGCTTTTATTACAACATATTGTTATAATTGTTCTATTTTATTATTAGTTATCACTAATCTCTTACTGTGCTTAATTTATAAATTAAATTTATTATTATAAGTATATATGTATAGGAAAAAAACATTATAGAGAGAGAGTTTGGTACTATCCATGGTTTCAAGCATCCACTGGGGGTCTTGGAACATATCCCCAGTGGATAAGATGGGAGTACTGTAATTCAGTGATGTTGAGCATCTCAGCTAACATGTGAGCATATCTTTTCTTACAAGAAAATAGTAGTGTGTAGACAAAGTTATACTAAGGGCATTTCCAGGCTCAAAATAAACACCCTACATAACTGAGCCTAGGATGGAAAGAATGAAATAACCAGTAGACAAAGAGAATAGAAATGCAAGGAGTGGAAGTAACAAAGATAAATTTTGTTTGAGTTATAATTTTGCCTAGAACCAGACCTCAATTGTGGGCAATAGATTATAATTTGTCATCACTCTGGGTACTATATTAATAATAAAGCTTGTCATTATTATATATAATCATTTTGGGATTCTTACTTTCATGTCCATTTGATGTTCCTCCAAATATAGAAATAGTGGATTCTCTCATTTTATAAAGAAATGCTTTATTTTTTGCTCTTAAAGGACATTATCTGCTTAAATGTGTTCTCTTTGGCATTCAAATAGAAATACTTGCTATTCTTATGTCCTGTGCATATGAATCTAACTAACACGTCTCAAGAGGCCATTGCATAGGAATTTCATGTCAGCAAAACTGTGCCTGGTGCAATTCCAGTAGATTTATGGCTGCACAGTCCCCTGGCCAAATTTGGCTTATTATTCTGAATCCATTTTTGTAATAATGATGCTGGTGATGCTGTAATATATTATTTTAATAGGATAATACATTGAACTCTAATTTCTAGGGTATAAATACATTATTCAGCCCTGGCATCAACTATTGTATTCTGTGCAAACAAGGAAAGAGGAAACTGAAAAGATGTCTCCCTAAAAATACCTGTAATTGTCAATTATGTAAAAATGTATAAAAGATGGTTGGATTGTTACATATTTTTAATGTTTACATTGAATACCTGTCTAATCAGAAAGGAAAAGTTTCTGATTTCTGTAATATTATATTTACTAGTTTTTGCATGCACATTTTAGGCAAACCATAACCAAACATCACAACAGCAAGACTGACTACAGGATCCAGCATGCAGAATAAACTTTCTCTGTGTTTAGAAAACTTCTTTTGCAGAGGAAATATATGTATAATATGTGGTAGGAACTATAATCATGAGAGGCACAGAATGTTCTAGCATTTCATCTCTAAACTCTTTTTAGTAAGATTTGCCAGGGAAAGTCTATACATACAAAATAGTCTTAATCTGATATAAAAGTCTTAGACTTTATCCCTTTATGAGTCTGTAAAGCTAGAGTGAATGGTGTGTGTGTGTGTTTTAATTTTTAATTATAATTTGAATAAAATTGCCAACAGGCAAATGGTTCTACCTGGCTAAGAATCCCATTTGCAAAGGTATTGGCTTTGAAAGGTATTGGAACTTATTTTGTCTTTATATGATTAAATATGTAAAATATAGCATGCTCTTTCATGCAATTTTACTATATAAAAAATCACAGTTTACCTATTAAAATCCAGGAGTACAAAACTCTGTATTTACAACTTTTTCAAATTTTTAGAAAATAAAAAAATTAAGGAATAACAATCACCTTCCTTACTTTGCTCTTAATCTTTGCATAGCTCAGAACTGGTTTTATCTCCATTTGGGATACCTTGAATAACCACAAAAACAAGTTAAAACAAAATTAAATCTTACAAAGAGAAATTGAAGTAGCTTCCATTTTTATGTTTCTTAAAATGGAGAAGTTGTAAGTGTGTTGATTGTTTAGTCTGTAAAGGAGTTTTGCCAGGTACTAGAAAATATATTAAAGGAGCTTATAATGTATCCTTGCCTTCCTTATATTTGTAACTTTTAGAGAAACAAAATCATATTAATTCAAAAATTAAAAAAAAAATTAAAATTTAAGGCAACTAATGACAGTCCAGTAAATATAAAAGGCTTGGGTTTCTTTCCCCTTGCCCTTGAGGGTGTTTTCAGGCCTCTACTTGAGAGTTTTCTTCCATCTTTGCTCTATGCCCTTTCTTTCTTGCCCAGTCATTATTCTCAATTAGCTGTTCCTATGAGCAGTCATTATCTATCGAACCTATTTAGAAACTTGGCCACAGACTTCATCAACTCCAACATTTCAAGGATACTGAGTTTGCTGGCAAGAAGTATGGTCTTTGAATAAACAAGCCAGGTTTGCTCATAAGTATCACATTTTCAATTTCAACCAACGTTCTTTTTTTTCTGGGAGTTAGCACCTGATTAGAGCTGTTCTTTTTGCTAATTCAGCTCTCTGGGTAATAAATATTTTATCTTATCAATAAACATGAATTTCAGTGATCCAAAGATATTTAGATCCTTAATTAGATAGCACATCTAAATTGGTTAATCAGAGTGTTTTCTGGCAGTTTCTGAGTCAAAGTTACACTTCATCTCTGGTTAGCCTTTGTAATATTCAAGAAGAACAACTTAAAATTCTTAGTTCAAACTACTTACAATCTGTGTTAATCAAAATGCTGTAATTAAATTGGGCATGGACTTATTCTGTAACCTTACCCACTTTGCATTTAAGTTGTCTCTACATGAATGTTTGACACTGGTACAGTCTTTAAATATTAATGCAGAAGGAGAAAAAAAAAGAAGATGAAAGGAACAATTGGAGCAAGGAGAAAGTAAAAGATAGCAAGGGGCAATTGTAATAAAAAACCTTAAGAAAGTTAGGAGAGTATGCAAAGAAAAATAAACTTGTCAAAGCAGTTAGTTACCAGCATAAAGTAGCACAATTTATACACAATCTAAAGCTCTAAGGAATGAGAAGCCATAACCAGCTTTTGTGCAATAAAGATTAGAATCTCTGTGAAGCAGTTTCTTGTGCTTTTCTTCTGCTTTTGTGTTTTACTTTTAAATGGTCACAAAGCTACAAAATATGTTAAAAATGAAACAAAGCAAAGAACCAGAAAAACATATTTTTTTTTCCTTTCATGTGTAAGGAAAATAGCACACATCTGAAAGTTTGATTTTGCACCTCTAATAATCAGGCTCCCTATGGTTTTGGTATAACATAGTGTGGGACCAAACAACATTATAAAATAATGCTTTTGTTCTCCACATACAATGGAAGACTTCTTAGCATAATCTATAAAAGTTTCAATTGAATATGTTGCCAAATAGCTTGGCTTTTACTATGAAGAAGAAAGAAGGATAGTGTATGAAACTAAATATATAGCTAGTGCCTCTCCTTGCACCAGATAGAGAAATTATATTTGTTGAGACACTGCATTGTTGAGATTCGAGGAGAGAGTATGCCCTCAATTTCACTGCACTGTACTAGTGTTCATTCAACTGATGAAGTTCTCAACTCAAAGGGCAACATCCACTTTGTTCTAAGTTCCTGCTGGAATGGAAAAGCTGACAAGGGAAAACTTACACAAAGGATATTGTGCTGTTAAAGTTTGTTCAAAGCCACACTTGTCAGATCTCTTTGAAATGAAATTGAAAAGGAAAAACCAATTTTCTTTGAGGACAAAGTTCATCTCATTTGGTGTGCTGCACCTGTCTAATTTTCTTCTCTGAGAAAGAAATCTTGACTAGGAAAATCTGAAAAAATAGTTTGTACTAGTACAGGTATGTATCATAATGTTTAATTCAGACTAGTGTTACATTCTGAGAAAATAAATATAAGTGAATTACTGCCTGTTTGAAGCTGTGATAAATACCTAGGTTGGCTGAAATTATTAGACACCATTATTCTGCCTCTGAAATGTCTCTGAAGGGCAATAGTAAGAACTATCCTGAAATGAGAGCTCTCTAATGTTTTTCTTTGTCAGTGATGTGCAGATGCACAGTATGATTCTGAGTACATTATCAAACTGAAAACGAAGACAGATCCTTCAAAGTTGTTCTACGTAAATATCTGGTATATTTCCAAATTTGGAGGAAAAAAGCAGCATCTATTTTTAGCGTAGCATGTTTATGAATATTAAAAATAATAATTTGATTTTAAAATACCATCAAATGATGCTTTGGATAAGTTTGTATCAATAGCAAACAAGAGAGCCTTGTATGTCTGATGTTACAATCTCCTATAAATAGGAATGTTATAAGATTGCAGGGCAACTTAAAATAAAATAAAAGTGAATATGTCATTTAAACTGGAAAGAAATTTAGCTTTGACCCCAGACAAGGACTTATGTTCGAGATAGAAAAATGTTATTTTAGTCAACAGAAAAAATATAATGAAAAACAAACTCCAAGGTAATCCTCGCCTTTAATGCATTTTGTCTCCTATTTCTCTCTTTCAGTCTTTCTCTGTCAACTTTCCTTGTTCAACTTCACCCTACGTGTTGGCCACATATTTATATATAAATACCATTTATTGGTAATCTATGATTAAAAATGAGGAAGCATTTCAAAAATGGGGAAGTTAAGCAAAATTATATCTCATCTGTTAGATCATGGGAAACAGATGATCTTGACTTTTGCCAGAATCTCCCCAGAAATTTATATTCCTTAGCTTCCTTCTTTGTAAATGTTTTCCACTTGGAACTGCATTGCCAACCTCTTTTTATTTGCTCTGTGTCCAAATGTGGATACAGCTGGATGCTGACTTTGTTATTATTCCTCTTGTGTCTCTGTAAACTGTTTCATATATCTACACCTTTTTTGTAAAATTTAATTCCTTTTAAATACAATGTTCACCATGACCTTGAGAAAAGACTTGCAATTGAAACTTTTGGACAGCAGCTACCTTCCTTTCAGATTCAGAACTCAAATGACCAACATTCTGATAAATCAAAGGAGAATCTTCTTAGAGTGGAAATTATTTAACTAAATGAAAAACAAGCTTCCTGATTTTCAACCCACTGTTGTTTAATTTCTGTTTCCTTTTTGCTCCATCTGTTACAGAGTAAATGTGTTTCAATTTAGTGAAGATAGCTTCAGAAATTAACTATTCCTATTATAGCTTAAAATGTGCATGCTATTTGTGTTCAATATTTGTAAGAACCATAATTTGTTATGTGTCCATGTGTAAATTAATCCCTCATCATATTTCCTTCAAAGTCCATGAGTCTCAGACAGTGTCTTTGGAAGAACATCATCTTAACCTCATATTCACTGTGCATTTCCCTTGGTGGCTATTTATATCCACTATAAATGTTTGTTTAATGAATGAAGGTAGGTGGCTTTCCCTCTTCCTCTTGAACATCAATCTTTGGTTTTTCCCTTTATAATGCCAAGGACACTAAAGTTGTGTCACAGGAAAGAGTGTTGTTCCCTTCTTCACAGTCCATACACTAATTAGATACTCCTCTTCTGGTCCCTCTTCCCCCAGGGACACTAAATGAGACACCTGCTCTATAAGATCCAGTCCTTTCCTGATTCTGAAATATTATCTGTGGGCCACATGCTTGCTTTACTAATGAGATTTTTCTTTGTAGCTTTTATACTTTATGGTAGGCCCTAAAGAATCTCTAGCAGAGAATGAACCAGTAGTAGCAGTACTGTATTTCACGTTTCTTATTAATTTAATGTACCTGGTCACCACTGTGTCTGTTTCCTATCTTCTTTCAATAAGGGCTTATAACTTGGGATCAAAGCATGTACCCATATTTGCTGCATAGAACACAGTTATCAGTGCATTGGTACAAGAGTCATTCTTCTGCCTAAACTCCTGTATACATCCACTCATTCAACAAATACTTCTGATTTTTCAATATCTTTCCTACTGTGGGATTAATACAGTGCTATGGAGGCTACAAAGAGGAATAAATGAAATGGTTTCTACTCTTAAAATCAGAAAGAATTTTGTGTTTTCTAGAGTATTTTCACATTAATTATTTTATTTTATTTCTTAGGAAAGCTAAGAGATGCAAGGAGAATAATTATGACTATACATATTTTCAAATGAGAAGGCTATAGCCTATAAATCTAAGTCACTCTGCAAGTTATGCCAGGACCTCTATAAAACACCTACGGGTTTGATTATACCACTGAATAACTCTTATTTTTACATCAGAGAGAACCAAGCCTTTTGAGTGGTGAGTTGCCTCTCAGGCTGCACAAGAATATTTATTACAAATGTTTCTTCCTTATAGAATCTATGACAGGTCATACATTGAAAGTACTTTGGACCTAAATGGACCCATTCAATTCCCAAGGTTTGCAGTTTCTAGACCTGCCATGCTTCTAACCACAATCTATTATTTGAGGATCAGCAGTGATGATTCTCAAGGCTGGAAAGTCTGGAAGATAGCTATATGTATACATTCCCTCTCCCCTTACCACTCTCCTTGTCCTACCTCACTCAGGTTGTTATCTTTTTACTTCAATAACCTTTTACAATTTTCATCTATCTTTCAATCTCCCCTCCCACACACCTATCCATTTACATTCTGTTGCTAGGTAAATCTTCCTAGAGTACAATTATATTCCAGTAATTATGCTTCTCAGAACATTTGGATGGCTCCCTATGGCCTACTGAATTAAGTCCTAATTCCTTAGTCCCTTCGTAAACTGACTACGATGCACTTTTCCACCCTTCCCTTATCCTTCAGTGAAAATACATAACTTGCTGATTTCTGTACACACTCTTCCCTTTCCCACTTTGATGTTTTTCTTGTTACTTTTTCTGCCTGGAATATTTACCTTCTTCCAGTCCCTTCTTAATGAGCTCTTTTTAACATAAATACTACTAAAGTCTTTATTACAAGCCTTCCCTTGTGGCTCCAAGTAGGGATAAATATAGCTTACTTTGAATATACACAAAACTTTATTTCGTCCTTGGCATTTATGAAAATAGCACAGGTTTTACAGACAGACAAGCAGAAAGAATTGGGTTTAAACAGTGACCTGGTCAAATTTGGGCAAATTATTTAACTCTCCAAATATTCATCTCCTTATCTAGAAGATCTTTGCATGATTTTTGTCAGGATTAGTGGTTATCTACATAAAAGCTTTTGGTCAATTTCAAGCATATATTAAGACTCAATACATGGCAGCTCTCATTTTTAGATTCTGTTTTGCATATATGTCTGTGCTTATTATACAAACATCTGTATATTGTCTTCTTTCTGTGAGGGCTGCAACCATGATTACTATTTTTATATTACATCTCTGTATCCATATAGGTCTTGATACAAAAAAGTTTACTGGCAATGATCATTACCCCCATTGCATACCTATTTTATCACAGCAGAATTATGAACAGTATTTATGTTAGTGAAGTTGCAAATCCCTAATAACCCTGAGAAGCAATGCCATGAAATATGCTGTATTTTTAGTTCCAGAATAAGGATATCAATTGGCTCAGTTAATGAGTCTTCTAATTATAGTTTCTTAGTTAAATTTCAGTCAGGTAGGAAATCTAAGAAAGCCTAAAATGCAATTAATGTAGCTCAAGAAGTCAATCATTCAGATAGTGTTGGTGCCTTTAAAAGTGGAGTGGGACTAGAAAATTGTTTGCTGTATTTCTTCAGGGTATTACTAGGTCTGCTTTTATGTCAGTCCAGTCTGTGCCAACCATGGAGAACATGAAGTGGTAAACCAAAAAGGTTGTAAAGTTGACTGCACCCAAAGTAAATTGTGCTTTTTGTTAGATTGAAAAGAAATAGGATGTCATGAAGACTTATGGAGGAGATTAGGTGATGTCATTGTAACCCTTTCTCTAGAGGAACTATAGGGACATACTTAATAATAATTATATGTACATACATATGCCCACACAAACATATATATATATAAAAGATATATATGACCACTAAAAGAATGATATCATTGCCAGTTTATTCTCAGCTTCAGAATTAATATATCTAACAGGAAAACAAATGATTGTTTTTTTGGAATAAAGTAAGATAAGATGTCAGTATCTATCCCTGTTTTTATGTGCAGGCAAATATTTTATTTTATAATGTGGTAGAAAAAAGACTTTCGGATATTTAATGAGCACTTCTGCATCTAGAATTTTTTTAAAATAGCAAATTGGGAATTAAGTAAGCCTTCCTATTTGGGGATGAAAGTGACACTTAAAAGCCTCTAAAATACTTACAATTATTCATTCTCAAATACTTTTGTCTAATATAATTATTGTGTGGATAATAGACTGAAGATATACATTTAGGAGCAGAAATATCTGTTAGGAGGCTGTTAAGGATAATCCAGGTAAGAGGTTATAGCAGTCATATTTGTGGTAGGTGCAGTGGGGTAGTAGAGACTAAAAACTTATTCAAGTATAAAAAAAATCAAAAGGAGTTGATACTTGGTTGGACATGGGGCAGGGAGGGCAAAAGCAAAGTCTAAGAATCCATCAAGTTTCTGGTTTGGGAAACAGTAGATCATGTCACCATTTGTTGAAATGGAGAACAGAGGAGGAAGAGCAGATTTTGGAGCTGATAAAGATTTTAAATCTACTTTTGGACATGCTAAGTTTGAAATAGGGCAGAAAAATACACGTCCTGAAGGCAGTTAGGCTTTTTGAGTCTAAAGCTTAGGAAGAAAAGTTTTTGCTGGATTAGGAGTCATCAGTATATAAATGTTAAATGAGATTTCCCATAGGAAAATCATATAACTCAGGAAGAGGACAGGCCCTCAGTAAAGGAAATATTTGATGTTCAGGCATAGAAAAGGATGCCTATAAAAGGAACAAGCAGGGAAGTAGGGAATAAGCAGTCACTGAGATCAAGAGAAGAAAGTATTTCTAAAAGGAGGCTATCATCAACAGTATTAAATGTTGCTGAGATTTCAAGTTAAGGTTTCTATTTGTTTTACTTTTCAAAAAGTCATTAATGACTTTAAAAGAAGAAGTATAAGTGGGATGTGGGTCTGGAGGCCGGCTTTCTGTGTAATGACACATGTCTCATTAAGTATAATTTTCCATAATTAAGAAGTTTGGCTATGAAGGGATGATGAAGGACTTGAACAAAAAGGAAGTTTTCCAATTTCATTCTTCCACTTTTTCCAATATATTCTATGTTGTTGTTGTTGTTCTTCTTCTTCTTTTTATTAGTTCACTGATATAGAAATAGCTTGGTGATTGTACTGGCAAATTAGATTTTTTTTTTAACAAATGGCTGTTACTGACATATTACCCTGGCACGGTTCTAGTTTTTGGATTTCACACTAGGCAACCAGTGACCAAGAACAGAAAAGTGTTTACATTAACCTTTGTATTGACTTCTTAGGATTGAAAAACAAGTAAAACCTATTCTTTCTCTTTGCTAGACTATACCCAGCAAATCTAGTCACTGGAATTTGCTTCCACATACCTCCAGGTGATGAAGAGATTCTTTAGCAGATTTCCACATTAAGGCTCATAGATATTTCACGATCTTCAGAAAATAAAAATAGAGAATAAAAATATTAGCAATAAAAATTATAACCCTTTTAGTTATAATTTTCCAGTTTTTAAAAATATATGTTAGAAGACATTTTAGAAAATACTAGGATATCATGCCTCACCTTCATAGAAACTTCCATGAGCCTGGATATAGAATTGTGAGAAATATGCTGCTTAATGGAAATGAAATGTTTTCTCTTCAGAGGATAAAATGGATACCATCTCATCAATATGAAGAAATGCACAAAATTAAATTTGCAATTCTTATGGGTTATACGCTACAACTAGACTTACATAAAATACTTTAGAAACTGCTTACTTTTCTACACCACAAATAAAATATTATTTCAGAGAACCAAATGTTTGGTATCTGACCTCATTATATTAATGCTATATTTTTTTTTTAAAAAAAACTACTTTTGAGCATCAGTTAACACAATAATAATATTTAATATCTGTGTAGGATTTTACAACTTATGAAAAATGTAGACATCTAATATCGCATGTAAGTCTCAGAATGATCCTGCCAATTAGTCAAAGCAAGTATAATTATTGTCACCCAACAAAAAAGGAAACTGAAGTTCAATATTATTGAGTAGTTTGTCCAACTTCACTGGATTTAATGAGTGATAGACTTGGAAATGTTAAGGAACAGTGAAAAAACATAAACTTTCCTTTTGAGTTGTTTATAACTGGGAAGACACACCATGTGAAACATTAAAGCACACTATAAGACAATATATAATCAAGTGCTAAATATGCTTCACTTTATAAAAATGTGACTTAACAAGGAAGCCTTATAAGGCTTCCTCCTTAGTAGTGTTGTAATTAATGGCTCCCAGTGCCTTCCACTAACAGACATTTCTTAAAAAAAAAAAAAAAAGAAGAAGAAGAAGTTCAGACAGCATAATCAGATTCTTTGAATCTCATTGTATCTTAACACATATATCCTATGCAAGAACAAAGCAAAACATGGGTCTATGATGTCAAAAGGAAAATTAAATCAGGGCCAATGTGTATGTGTATTCCCAGAGCCAAGCAGAGTGTTTGGAAAGTCTTAAAAACATTAAAAAAATAATCCTCATAAGTTGTCTTTTTTTAAAATCTGCTAATCTATCGTGTCCAAGGTCCTTCTTCATCCAATCTAGAAACATCTTATCATATTAAAAAAGCTTACATTTATTGATGGTTTAATCCAAGCAGTATTTAGAATGACATGACCATAGGATCATATCCAAAGCTTATCCGTGCTAACAATATTTTATTAAGGCTTATCTTTTAATTAAATAGGAGATTATAGACTATGGTAGTAGGTGATTTGATGTGCCCATGCACTATATTTTGAAATATGGATTAGCAGACAAATCAGTACAAGTAGTAGTAATACAAATAAGAAAATAAAACACAAGATAGTAAAAATCAGCAATACAAGATGTTTGTTTTGAGCTCTCTCTGCCTTTTTGTTCTAAAGGTTTAATTAAATTAATGAAATATTGCCATGTGGACTTCAGTCTCTCTCAGGGATAATGCAGCCAGGCCTAGACTCTTTGGAAATTATCTGGGAATATGTTTCTCCTGTTCTGCAGGAAAAATCCAGGTTTGCTGCCAGACACCTCTTTTGTTTTTAGAAACTTTTATAAATGAACATCCCTAACCTCATCTAGATTATTTATTTCTGGCTTCTATGTTCCCTGAGCTGTCTTCTGCTCTGTAGAAGGTCTCTCTGGAGCTTAAAGAACAAAAATTATTGAGGCAGAAAAGCTTCGAGAATGGCATGGGATTGGTGAGAGCAGAAATTCTTTTCCTTTGTTCTTCAATGTGTCACTGGGCTGATGACTTGACAAGAGATAAAAAGAGGGTACCTGGACAGGAATCAGCAGTGAGACAGTAACAGTGGTGAAGGCAAATGGAGTTGAAGAGAACAGAAGCATGAAAACATCCCGTAGTATGTCTAAGAAAAGGGCATTTAATATATATTCACCATCAGGTTGATGATGGGTTTAGGAAGTTAGTGACAATGATTCTAGTCATTGACTTACTTCTAATTAGACATATACTTTAAATAGTGTCATTTCACAAAATGGGAGGGTCCTGAAGTCATGTTCAAAATCTGAGCTGTACTTTCTTAAAATTCTCCAAAAGCCACGCTGTTGTCTTTATCAATCAACCAAAGAATTTGTAGCTGCTCTTGGTCCTGTGTTCTAAAAATGTAAACCAATAAAAGGATTTCAACCATGTTTTGGGTGACATGCTAAATATTTTAGGCGTTTGTGAGGAAGGTGAGATATGAGAGAAATACAAGTCATTATTCCTTCTATGAAAAGGGAAATAAAACATGATTCAAACAGAGATGCAAGCATGATAACTATTAATGTAACAGGAGACCAAAGAAAGAATGAAGGTGCAGAGATTGATCATTGTGTGATGGAATGGCTAGAAATGCCTTTTGGAGGAAGTGGGATGTGACTTGGGTCTTAACACATCAATAGAATTTTCTTAAATATTGATGAAGAGAAAGAATTACAGTTACATAGAAATGAGTGAATGAGTCGTGAGTGTGAAATATACATATTGTGAAGGAGGTCAGTTAGTGGAGCTCTCTGAAAAGACAAAAACCCAGTAATAAACATTTTAATTATTATATTTGAGCACCTATGCCATAATAGAAGTTTTAGATACATCATTGTAGACCCTCACAAAAAACATTCATATATGGATTATTATCCCTTTTTTGTCCTTAGGTCTTTTTAAAATTAAGTATGCATGACCTGAAGAGGTTAAATAAACTAGTCAACATCCCATAGTGAGTGACACATTGAGGATCTGCGTACAGCTCAAGCCGATTCCATAACCTCGTTCATTGGAACTCCCTGCTGTATCATGCTGCCGCCCCATATTGTACTAAAACAGTTCCCTGAGTTATCACAGAATTTCAGCAGTTCTGGCCCCTAAAATTCAGATCCAGTAACATAGTAATGCAAAAGCAGAATAAAGCTTGAGATAAATTTTGCCTTTGCTTTTGTTAAAATGGAGCTTCAGTGGAAGGAGAAAGTCTAGGAATATAGGTTCCCATAATTTTGTAGTGGGCCACAATAAGTGTAACTCCAAAAGCATTCTGCACCATGAGAAAGCAAATTAGGAAGGGTTAAGAATATCCCAATATTATCAGGATACAAACCCAAATCACCCTGAATCACTTCACTCACAGATTGCACAGGGCCCTTCAGATGGTCACACAGTTGAATGTCAAGAGACTAGCATCCCTAAACCTCATTAACCTTCACCGTTTCCTATCTTTTACACACAGTAGATGTCTACATTAGTCTTCATTTTCAGATTTTCTGTTCTCAGACTTCATAAAAGAAGAATTTGCAAATAAGTTTTTATCATCATTAACAATACTATCGCTAAAGGGCATATGTGAAGTTTTATGATGGTTTAGCACATTAATATTTTACAATCAGGTTTTAACATGCTTTTATCTTTTTTACACAAGATTAATATCCTGCCTGAATTAGTTTTATTACATGCATTTTCAATTTTCACTAAGCTGATTTTCCTGCACTAGAATTTGTTTTTTTTTTCTTACAACTTTTTTCATTCTCATTTGTAGGACTTAATACATTTTATCCATCTTAATTTTTTTTTCACAGTAATGCAAGGATTTTCCTGTTGCATTGCCATTTGCAATGTAGTCTCATTAGTTAATCACACCGTTTGGTGTCAAATCTTTTATTTTCTACAACATATACAGTTTTGTTCTCTCTCAAGCCTACACAGTTGCTGCCATGCTCATCAAGGCTAAGTAAGAATGTTGATTTAGCAAATAATTATCTAATTTGATAAATACAGATGATCAAATTAGGTAATTTAGGATCATATTTTTACTTTAGGGCAGATTAGGATTTTCATAGGAAAAGTGCTAAAAGTAACAAACTATATCCTATTTGAAACTATCTTAAGAAATATTTTAAATATGTCAGAAGTAAGTTAAATCTTGAAATTAGTGCTTTTTATTCTAAAAAGTCTTGTTTGGTCAATCTGACATCTCCCCAAGCTCCATTTTATTGCATAGCAAAGTGTAGACATAGCCTCACAATCTGGTTTACATTTTGGAATATCAGAACATACATTTGTGGAAATCAAAGTTTGGGGTCTCAGCTGGGCCTAAAAATCTACTCTTGGTTAAAGCCTAGCTTAGCCTGGACAAAAGTAAGGATAATAGACAAGCTGTGAAGACTTATGAGTCAAATAACAGTGTCAGGGAATGACATCTAGACAATAAACGAGTTGTAGAGATATGGATGCAAACTGGATCCTGAAAATAATCAACCAGTACGTTTACGTCTATCTTCTCCCCAGCAGCTGCTAGGATCTTTTCTGGTACTGCCCTCTGAGGCAGTGCCTCCCAAAATACATCCCTCCACGAAAACTTTCCATGTCGTGTTCTAGTATTATTGGGCCTTCTACCAGATGGCTGAAGAAACAATTAAGTCAATATTCAGAGCTAAGATTTTAATGATTGAAGGTTATATAACATATTTCACCCTCAAAGACAAACTATCATATGACTGGAAGTGTCAGTGCCTTAACGCAAAGGCCTAAGTCTTCCTCATTTTTGGCTGGCCAATGAAGACATTACTTTGACAATGAATAGATGACAATTCAATTACGCACACAAAGACAAAAGGGTGAGTTAGAGTACATGTCAATTTCATAGATAGTGTTTCCTATTATCAACTCTGTTTGCCCTTTTTTTCCCTAGCTATTAATATACTAATTGGCCTTAGGTTAAACTTAGTTAATACTCCTCCCACTTTCTTTTTTTTTTTTCCTGGAGCAGAACAAGAAAAATAGAATTCCAGCCAGCAAAGTCCTCACTCCTCAAATCCACTACTGGCACTAACTCATATTAAAACAAACCAATAAAAAATTAGCCCATATAATCAAGGCTGGAAAGATCCTGTATACTGTATACCACTCATCATTATATTCCCTCATCCAAAGAGAAAGCCTGATAATCAGAGGTAGAATAATTTGATTGGCTGGAAAACCTAGATCAATAATGTCCTCTTTTCTATAAAATTAGACAAAGAAGTGTACTAAAAAATATGATAGTAGGAAAAACTTTAAATAGAAATCCACTTTCAGGTAGAATATCAGCAAGTATTCTGTATGACATGCAAGAGGGATCTGTGAAGATACACATAAAAAAATTAAACCTACTTGAGGAAAGCCAAACACTTTTGGAGATGGAGTTGACAGCAACCAAGCTCTGAGATTTTCTTCCAAACAGAGAAAGCAGGACCCTCTATCTGAGTTATACCAAACTGAAACCTTTGTTCTTTTCGTGAGGCAGGAAGAAGAAATCCCCATGGCAGTTGGTGTGTGTGCGAGCTGTTTCTTGTGCGCTGAAGAAACAGATGCCATTTTCATGAGGGATGGAATAACTACTTACCGAACCCCATTAGGATAGCTGCATGCCTCTCCGTGCATACTAACTACTTTTCTCACAAACAAGATGGTGGATGAGAGGCATAATTAATATGATGTGGACTGAGAGGAAACACTGTGGGGAGTTTTGAATTGTGGCAAGGCAGATAAGGTAACTCCTAAGTGCCAATTCAATTACTGTTAGAATTCATCTGCCACTCTCCACTCCACTTCATATTTAATTATTTCAATAAAGAAGAGTGAGTGATTTTTATCATTTCCATTCAATTCCCCAATGCACTTATTTCTTCCCTGGACACATTTATTCTACTGTATTCTCAGCTGCCTTCCTGTACAGGTTTGGAAAATGAACTCAAAAGACCAGAGAACTGAGGATAGTTGAAATCAGACGTTTCTTCCCTATAGATTTAAGAGAAAAAAAAAAAGGAAAAAAATAGTTTTGCTAGTTGTGGCTTCTTCTTTCAAAATATAACTATTTAACTGGGCAGAACAGCCCCTTCTTTGTTTTCTCAGCTTTGTTTGGAACACCATGTATTTGCTTTTAGAAAGTCAGCGTTTGCTTATCAGTTGTTTATTCCAGCTTCTCTTGTGAACAGTGTATTAATTCTGGGTACCTCCATTTATTATTTTATGTAAAAACAAAAAATAAGAAATAAAACATTCAGCAGGACCTTATCTATCTTTATGCATAGATTATCTGCTTATTCTCAGACTCCCCATGAAATGAATGGGTGCAGAAACTATCCATCTCATGTTGACCAACTGGGTGTTGGCAGGCAAGGAGTGAGTCTTTGTCAACAAGGTGCTCCCCATCTAAATCCACTGGTACTTGGAGGGCAAAATGAAGGTACCATAGACTCTTATTCTCAAATACTCCATAATCATCACATAGTTTTTGATTTTCAAAATTGGCCTCCTTTCTGAATTTGTGGTCTATAAAATTTGCAATTGAATAGTCTTACCTTCATAATTCATTCTACAGGGTAACAAGAAAATAGAACCTTTTCTATCTCTTAGACTCTAGAGTCAGCAGTCAGCAAATTCCACCCCCCTCCCCCACCTTAAATATCAAATGATAAATAAAATTCAGAGCCTTTAGAGAAAGGGCCCCAAAGTACCTGCTCTCATGAAGCTGAAGCTGCTTCTAAGTGATCATATGCCACTAACAATTAGGGCAATCACTCTGGGCCATTCTTTGTGTTGCTAAAAGAGTAGATGGGATTAAAAAAAAAAGATCTTGCTCTCTAGGCATGTGAACATGGCTTAGGATTCAGACCACCGAAGCTCAGATTTTGGCTTCTCCACTTACTGAGGATGCAAATGTGAATTAAATGAAGGATTAGTGCTACTGTACAAAAATATACAGAAAAGTAACTGGCCTGTAATAAGTGTCAAATATACATTGAATGCCATTATCATCGTTGGTGCTCAGAAACTGATGTCCCATAATATGGCACTTTGACATGCTGAACTGAAGAAGCAGCCTCAGGTCTTTTGGACCTTCCCCCACTACTGTCTCTCAATTCTCTGTTTCTCCCAAAGCACAGGAGAAAGTTGTTCTATAAAGTTCCCATATCTGTCTAATGTCTGCACCCACCATAGAAGAAAACAATTACCTCTGGTCTCTTCCCTGACTTTTCATTAACTGAAGTCGTATCCTAGGAAGAAAGACTGAAGTTTGACAACACACCTGGACAGACTTTTGTCCCAAACCATTGTATGTTCTGTGGGCCCAAAAGACCTTGTCCCAGGCAATTGCATATTCTTCAAGTCCATTGAATTCCCCTAAAAATCATTTACTATCCCCTAAAATCAACCACACTTTCTAATCTCCCTTTCCCCTAAGAAGAAGGGAATCTGAGCATCTATACCCCATTGCAGTATACCTCATTGCATGGTGAGGTAATAACTCTGTGATTCTTCCCCTTTGTATGCCTTTTCTCCTATTAATCTTCATTTTGTCAGTTGATTTTCAGCAAAGCTTCAGAGGGCAAAGGGGAACTTTCTCCTCGGTCCTTTACATTGTTCACAAGGTTGTCTGCTGATGCCTTGTTTTCCCTTTATGGGCGGTCTCTATGCCCATTTCATCCTGTGGTCTCCATGGAGGGGTGAGGAGGCAAGCACAGAGTGGATATGTTTTCCATTTCTCATGTTTTATTCTTCCCAGTCCTCATTCTTGGCTCTGATTGGGACATATGTGTGTGTGTGTATGTGTTTGTGTATATATATATATATATATATATATCTCAGGAATTTCTCTAAAATGTCTACATAAGCACTTAGGGACCAAATTTGCTTGGTCGGGGAGGAAAATAGGTAGAAGAATTGAAACTTTGCATACAAATATGTTTTTACTTAGAATCCATTAGATGGTATGTTTATTTGAGGTGGGTTTAGGGATATACATGGAAAGTATATGGAGCTAAAAATTCCCCTAACTCAATCACCCCTTGATGTTGTCAATAGTAGGAATGAGGATGAACACAAAGAGATCTTGGAAGAGACATACAACAGTGTTTTGGAGAATCAATACCATACTTCTGCTGAGAAGTAGTAAAATATGATTAAACTCTCCTGAAAACTCCAGCAACTTATGAATCATGTCTATCTTTGCTTGTACTCATGTGGATCCTTTTTTACTTTTCCCTACCCTGGGAGACCTTATTAGGAATGAAAACCCAGAGTAGTTCTGTCCCTGCCATGGCAACATTCGGCCTTCCCAGGCATGATGGAATTCTGCAAAAGGTACCATGGGAAACAAAATCTTGATACTACTGGTTGGGGTTGTTCAGTCATTCCCATTATGTACATATAATAACATCTAAAGGGTTCTTTAACTTAGTACTATATAAAGATGACAAAAATAATTTTCTAAAAATGGCTGAACTATCAATTTTAAAGAAAAGCATATAGACTTCAACAGATATACTTATAGAAAACCAAATTTGAGAAGTAGTGTATCCTTAAAAAAAACTCCAAATTCTTCACAGTAAAAGAATGACAATAACCTTTAACCAATGAGACTAAGAAAATAATGGTTTAACCTGAATCCTCTTTTCTGTAATATACACATTTTTTTCTTCCTACATGAGTTGGTTTGCATTTGCTACTTCTTGGTTTAGGGTCATTAACATCAAGCCATAATCTTTGCTAAGGCATTTACTTAAAGTAGAGTTTTGAGGTCTGAGTAATTACATTTCCATGAACAATTTTCCTTCACCCCTTAAATTCAGAAAGATTGTGTTTAACTTGAATGCTCTAAGACTGCATACACCTTTTCATACATTCATCTACCTTTCTCCACAACTATACTACAAATATCTTAAGGACAGGGATTTTCTATTGACTTTGTATCATCATTTCTATAATAGTCCCTCACACATAGGGCTCACTAAGAATTTATTAAATGAATAAAAGCAATCACAGACTTCAAACTTTTTTTTTTTTTTTTTTTT
>VBSM01002121.1:34805114-34816687 GCA_008086735.1 Cheirogaleus medius | reverse complement strand
GCCTCCGCCTCCCAGAGAGCTAGGATTACAGGCGTGAGCCACCGCGCCCGGCCCGAACTTTTTAATGTGTTTTCCCCAGTAGCCTGCTGCAGGGGTATACAGGAAAACCTCCTTCAAATTCTATCCCAGACTTCATTCTCAACAGGCCCTTAAACTAATTTGGCTTAAGATCTCCCAACTACTATTGGTTTCTCTCTGTTACCTATCAAAAGATACTTGACAGTATTCCAAAAGAGAAAACACTACATTCTTATCTGCAGGAGAGAATCTTTATCAAAATCAAAAGATCCATTTCTCCCAGGAGAGGCTCCACAATACTGGCACAGTGATCAAATGGGGGAAGATGTCCTAAAATACTTTCCGGTAACGAGCCACTAAAACTGTCTCGAATGACTGATAAAGGAATAAAAGTTTTAAAATCCTTACCCATGCATCAATCCTGCATTTTAAAGTGTCCCATTTTATTGTACTGATTAATCATATGCTTGGAAGAAGTTGGCAAAAGCTATCAAAAGCCAACCAGTATAACTTGAATGCCAACTTCACAAAATAATCAGGGTCTGGTGGGATGTGTCATAAAATATGCCAAGACGGGTCATTCTAATGCACTCTTGAAAGAATTATACATATTCATTCTCCTCGTTTAGCACCTGAATGACAACAAGCAGGTGAAAGCGTCAGAACCAATGCATCAAGCCAGACAGTTACCATTATGAACAAAACATAAAAAGAGAGTGATGGTGCTGAAAAATGGTAAGAGTCTTCTACTCAGACCTTGCAAGCATTGCTCTCTTTTGATAGGGAAATGAAGCTTGCTGGGAGAGAGAGAGCTATGTCTTATTGTCATTGCTGCTTACTGTTTGGTGCAAATTTACATGAAATATACATTTCTTAATAGAATTCACCATAACTTTTTTGTTTTGTTTGTTTTAGAGACATGGTGAGGATAGAAAAACCATCAATCTAAACTCAATGCTTTCCTTAAATATCTAAGATCATCTCTGAGCAATGGAGGGCTCTGTTAATCACTAATGAACTGCTAAATGCTACCTTCAGCTGAAATAATGATAGGTAAAATTATACTGTGACACACTGAGTGACAAAAAAACAGCCTCCTTACGTAGTTTCATAGTGTGTTATTGGATTGCAAGGCACTGTTTTAAAAGAATAAAATAAATAGCTAACAAGTTCTAGCAGAATCAACTCTATTTCACCATATTTGTATGTATTTATATGAGTGTGTTGTGTGTATATGTTCTTTTGCATAATTTTGACAGAGTTGTCTATAATCCTTCACGCCACTGCCACTAACTTCCTCCTGCTTAACTATCATATCTCAATAAAGAATGCCTTCTTTTCTGTATTTAAGACAATATCATTTATAACTGGAACTATGTAAAATCACAGATAAGCTAAGCAAAATTAACTACATAAACTCTGGAAAGCATTTATATTTTCAGAGACCTCCAAGTACCCTCTTAATTGCTTAATATAGCTTTTGGAAATTGGACTGAGTGAGAGGTAGGTAATCCAACCCCTTGACGTGACTTTTGTCCTATAAAATACACAGTGGAAGAGTTGGTTGCCTCTTCAGGCAGAGTTTGCCAAAATCACTCCTAGGCCTTCACAAGGAGTGCTAGTGTTGATAAATTATGTAGAATGTTCTAGACTGTCCTTGTGTGACCTGAACTCCTGCCCCTGGACAGTTTTCACTCTTGATATCCCTCATCCCAGACCTCCCAAGGAGTGTGCCTCTTATATTTAGTTCCTGGGATCCTGGTATCTCTTCTTGGCTCCTCTAGGAATGGCTTCCTGGCCAGGGCCCTCAACTTCTCTCCTTTCACTGGACCTGGACTTGTTATTCAACTATGCCCTTTCAGACTCTTCTGTTTTGACCTAGCTAAGGTCTAGAATAGATGGCTTGCACTGAGCGTCACAGAGACAGCACTAACACTGATTAGATAATCAAAGCAAGGAAATCAAGCAGCGGGCTAAATTGATGGGCCTAACGAAGAATCATCTCTGCACTTCAGTAAAGAAAGTTCTCAAGGAAAAAAGTCTTTGTGCTGCACAGACCAAGAAAAGCTCTTTGTAGGTATTTAACTTTAGCCTTTTATTTCTTAGCTTTTAGCATTTCCTTATGGTCTAACTATATTGCAACTCAAGCTAATCCTTTTCTTTTCCTCTTTTTGTTAATTTGAAGGTATTTAAAGGAGCTGTAGTAGAAGGCTCTGAAGTTACAACCATTGTCTGTAAACTGCTTGGGATACTTAATTCCTCCCTGAGTTTCTCACCTTTTATTTTTTCTGTTTTCTTTTCCAGTTATTAAGGCTAAATATCATCTAATTCTGAAAGCCAAGTGCTACAAAGCTACATCGCCTGCTGCCTCAGATGAGACTCCTTATCTCCTTGGGAAGGAAAATGGTTAATGGGAAACCTCTGCGCATGGGTCATTGCAAAGCTGTGGAGGATTCTAAGATTGAGGATTTTTCTACAACCGCCCCCCTCCTGCTCCAAAGAGGAGAGGTTGAGAGAATGGCACTCTCTGAATAAGTAAAGTTCTATCATAGTGCTTACTGGTTCTATCAGTCCCCCACTGAGGTGTGAACCAACTTAGTAACTCAGTCTTTGTGCTGGTCAGCCCTTAATTGTGTAGCAGGTGCATAACCACAGGTGGCCTTCTACATTTCTTCCTGTATCCAACTAGGAGTCTCATTATATTGGGAGTAACTGAGAGAAGTAGAGGACAGCAAATAAGAGAACACATGGAGTGCACGCTTGGTCTGTGGTCTACGATTCTGCAACTCCTTCCCATCTTCATTTTTTTGCTGCCAACAGATGATTTTGCTCCATGTCATTTCTTTTTCATCTTCTTGCTTATAACTCCAGCCTTAAAAGGTATGCTGCTTTACTTGTCTCTTGGCAAGCTATCATTAATTCATTAATTTAATAAATATTTGTTGAGTATCTATTATTTATCATATATTATTTTAGATATTGCAGAAATAGAAAGGAAAAATAGACAAAAGTCCCTAGTCTGACTTCGCTTGTATTCTAGTGGTGGAAAATAGAAAAATAGGCAAAGATAGATTTGTTGAATCTTGTATTACTTCCACATGTTGAGTTTTTAATTACAGTTATTGTAATTTTCAATTCTGTAATTTTCATTTGATTCTGTTAAATAGACTCTCCATCTTGTTGTCTCTATTCTTACCCATATTTATCATGGCTATTTAAAAGTTTGCATTTAGCAGCCACAAAACATGGATCTCCTGTGGACCTCTTTTTACTGTTGCTTGTATTATACTTTTTTTTATCACTTGGCAATGTGTCTTGATATGTATGGTAACTTTTAACTAAAAGATAATCATTGTGCTTGAAAATTATAGAGATATTTTGAGAGTGTGAAGGACTTTGTTCTCTATCAAGGATTTTTTGTTTTGTTTTGTTTTTGTTTTTGACAAGTGTTTAGGCTAGGAATAAAACTGATTAACCGAATCTGTGATTAAGCTGATTAGAACTAGGTTTGAGTTTAATGAAGGCTGATACATTTTCTGATTTGCTCTTACTTGCAAGATGTTCCATGGCTCTCTCACTTTTGCTCACATAAGACGTATCCTCTAGAGATCCCAACTAAAAGCCTGGAGAATCCTACTTTGACAATCCCTAATTCCAAGTTTTGCCTCTCAAACTTTAGGAGACTGAATAAAAGTATAAAAGCTTTTCAATGGTTGGTTAGCTTTTCAACTGCTCAGCCACCATTCACAAGTGAGTATGCAGTTGGAAGGAAACAAGAGAACTCAATACTAAGCTTGCCTTGTTTTTTTTCTCTTTTTTTCAGGATTGCTCCAAGATCTTGAACTCTCTAGTTCTTGTTGGCTTTATATTTTGTTTCCAGTGTATTCAAATACACTTCTCTTTATTTTATCTAGCCTCTCTAATTCTTGTAGGAGTAAAGGCTGGTCTTCACAAACTAATCCATCATAGCCAGAAATATAAGTCCCTTACTGTAAGAATTTATAATCTTTTAATGTAGCTAAGGTTCATTTTATCATCATAAGGGCCTGGTATCTTTATCCTATTCTCTAGCTAATGACTATAGCTCTCTCCACAAATACTCATCTTATAAATAAAGGCCATCATACCAAGGGATAGGTAGTTGTGGATGGATCATCTATCTTCATCACTGAAATAAAAATGCAGAGTACTTGAACAGGCATTGGCAACAATTTCACATAAAGACAATGGTTTATTTTAGCTTTTAGGTTCCTACAAATATTTCCAGATTACCAAAATGGAACATTTTGTTTTTAATACTTCAAGTGATTTTATGGCTTTTGAAAAATGACTATAGATAAACAATTTAGTCACTAGAGGGATTTCAATGCTGAAATATGCTCTTCTTTGTTTTGTCTGACAGTAATGTACAAATAAGACTCAGGACTGGTTAGTTGACCTTTCATACTGTTCTTGTATCTATGTAACTTAGCTGATTCACCTAGAGATTGAAGTTTGCATACCTTCTCTGGCATAAACACGATTTATCATTTGAAACACCCCCCCACCCCCACCCCCACACACGCACACACACACACACACACACGCTTTTTCTGTTTCTGTATCCAAATTTTGAATAGCCATTATATTTGGTGATCCTTTTTAATCTCTTTCAAATGCCCAAATATAAAATCTTTTGAGCTACAGGGAAGCCTAGTTGAACTATTAGCTAAGAGTACATTTCCAGCACAACCCCATTAAAATACAGAATTATTATTTCAAGAACTAGAATACCCCATTTTGGCTCATTCACTTTTCTGAGGTAAGTGATAATTATCACAGCTCTTCACAGTCTCAGGGTACAGGAATTTGATTTGCCTGACTGTTATAGATACTGTTGAGTGTTCTCATAAACCTAACAACTATCCAAAGAAAAACACAAAGTGAAAGAACTAAGCAAGATACAACTGCCACAGGATGTCATGGCATTAAATAATTGGATTAGCAGGCTCCATTGCTCTGACTGAAGTAAAATGTAATATGGAAATTGAAATCTTACAGGGTTACTGGGGAAGAGGTTCTATCTTACAGCACTTCAGTACATGGAAATAAACTACTCCTTGTACTTAAGAACAGACCCAACATCAGGTTGGAGATCTAGTGCAGAGTGGTGGGCCAAGCCTTCTTCCAGTCTCCATAAGTATCACCTTGTAAGGCACCATGGTTAAGTGTTGGATTGGGGACAGGGGAGAATAATAAGAACCCTAAAGTCTACTAGAAAGACCAGAGCAAATAAATTTGAAAGTAAATACAAAATTTGAGAGGTCAGTATAACCATAGATGATCTTTCCAAATGCAGAGCATGGACACATTAAAAGAAGTACTTCGGGATCTAGGAGAATGGGGTAGGAAGTAAAAATGGTTTTAAAAGTTCAAAAAATGTTTCACTAACAGAGAGGTTGTTTGTTTTATTTTGCTTTGTTTTGTGTGGTTTTTGGGGTTTTTTTTTGAGACAGAGTCTCTGTCACCCTGGGTAGAGTGCAATGGCATCATCATAGCTCACTGCAGTCTAAAATTCCTGGGCTCAAGTGATCCTCTTGCCTCAGCCTCCTGAAGAGCCAGGACTACAGGTGCATGCCACAAGGCCCGGCTAATTTTTCTATTTTTAGTAGAGACAGGGTCTCGCTCTTGCTCAGGCTGGTCTCAAACTCCTCAGCTCAAGCGATCCTCCCACCTCGGCCTCCCAGAGTCCTGGGATTATAGGCATGAGCCACTGTGCCCTGCCTAAAGAGGGATTTTAAACAATGTAAAAGGTAGAAGGAACTTTACATGATAATTTTTAAAGTACTTTTCAAATGATGCTTTCCATTAGGGAGTCCTAAAATGATCCTTAAAGGCAATAGGAAAACTGGATGGCCTAGAGCAGCGGTCCCCAACCTTTTTGGCACCAGGGACTGGTTTCATGGAAGACGATTTTCCATGGATGGGGGAGTAAACAGGTGCAGGGCAGCCGGGGGATGGGTTTCAGCATGGCGTGATTCAAGTGCATTACATTTATTGTGCAATCAAACCTCCCTGCTAATGATAATCTGTGTTTGCAACAATTCTCCAGTGCTATCATCACTGCCTCAGCTACACCTCAGATCATCAGGCATTAGATTCTCATAAGAGCACACAACCTAGATCCCTCCCATGTGTAGTTTATAGTAAGGTTCATGCTCCCATGAGAATCTAATACCAGGGCTGATCTGACAGGAGGTGGAGCTTATGCAGTGATGAGAGCAATTGGTAGCAGCTGTGAGTACTATACAGACAAAGCTTCTCTGGCTCGCCAGCACTCCTGCTGGGCGGCCCAGTTCCTAACAGGTCACAGACTGGTACCAATCGGTGGCCCAGGGGTTGGGGAATACAAGCCTAGGGAACAGGTATCTGAACCTCTATCCTCCACTTCAGTGATTGGATTTACATGTTTGTGTTGCATTTTAAATTTTATAAGACTTTTTAGGAATAATAGGGTCCATGGCTCTCTCACTAATGCTTGTTTAATTTCTCTAAATCTAAATCTATTTATTCATAAAATCAGAATCTGAACTTTGGGGAAAAAAAACCCTGCCTTCCATCCTTCCATTCCAGTTCTCTTTCCACTTCTCCCTGCAGTCCTTTTGAATGACTCAGTGCTGATCAGCTTTTCTCACATGCACCTGTTATGTATTTCTCTCTCTCTCTCTCATCTGTCTATCCATATATCTAGAGATAAAGCATGCCTTGAAATATATATTAATATATAAAAACTTATATTAAATTTAATGCATCTGAGAAACCACTAGTCTGCATTGTCTTCTGTGTAGTTGAAGAAACCAAAGCTCAGAGAGAAGATTGAAACACTTTTCCAAGTTTGTTTAGTTAAAATCCAAATATGAACTTCCACTTCTCCCTGTGGTTACTTTGAGTAACATCCACTACTGGTCAGCTTTTCTCATATCCACCTCTTACAAAGGAAGACAGGGACATCTATCTCTACTCTGGTGTCTAATGCCAGATTTCAGTGATTTTTCATTCAGTGCCTACTACTTTTATGTATTAATCATTTCTAGAAGGTACTGAAAGGGGGTGTATATGTTAGAGACTCAGTGTATGATTAAATACGTGACTTCAGAGTAACTGGATTAATTCCTCCTTTAATTCAAATATCCATCCCAATGGGATAGGGGGAATCTTCAAGTGATTGAAATACTGAAGAATAATATAATGAGAATAATAGACACTCTGACTAGAATTTATAAATATTAAATATTTTATTGAACCAAATATTTAATATAATTTAAATACAAATGGAAAAATAGTATATTATATATTATATTATACATTATATATTATAGTATATATTATATATACTATATTATAGTATACATTTTAAGGTTAAAATGTAAAAATATAATATGTATTAAAGTAGGTGTTTTTCTAGTATAAATTATTTACAGATAAAATAATTAACATATTCTTAAAATAACAAAGTACTATATAAAATGAAGGACATTTAATTAGTCATTAAAATAGAAAATAAAAATTATATTCTTTGATTTTTTTTAAAGTTGAGAAATGGAAACTAAAGTGAGTCAAAAATGTCATTATTTAATTATGAAGGTATTTTTGTGCAAATTGTTCTGGCTGCAGATAAACCTCTTCCTGACTTTAGACTAGTTGGTGGAATGGTGAGAAGACAGGTTTTGCTATAGTTCAGGATTTGGCAAAATTTTTCTCTAAAGGGCCAGATGGTATATATTTGAGCTTTGCAGGGCATACTACTTAATTCTGCTATTATTGTAATAATAATTGTAATTGAAAAAGGAATGTGTAAAGGCAATCATAGGCAATATATAAGCAAATAGGTGTGGCCCTGCTCCAATAAAACTTTATTTACAATATAGTCTATGGGCCAGTATGTTCTCCTGTCCATAGTTGCCCAATTCTTGCTCTAGTTCCAAATGTCTTCTTTTGACTCAATCTTTACTTTTTAATTTTTATTTATTTATTTATTTTTATTTCAGCATATTACAGGGGTACAAATGCTTTGGTCACATAAATTACCTTTGCACTGCCCCAGTCAAAGCTATAAGCAGGCCCATCCCCCAGATAGCATACACGGCACCCATTAGGTGTGAATATACTCATCCCTTCCTCCCTCCTCCCACCTTCCCAATACCCAGTGAATGTTACTACTGTATATGCACTTAAGTGTTGGTCAGTTAAGTCAATTAATACCAATTTGATGGTGAGTACATGTGGTGCTTGTTTTTCTATCCTTGTTATACTTCACTTAGTAGAATGGGCTCCAGCTCCATCCTGGATAATACAAGAGGTGCTAGATCACCATTGTTTTTTGTTGCTGAGTAGAACTCCATGGTGTACACACACACATACACAGCACATTTTTTTAGTCCACTCATGTACTGACGGGCACTTGGGTTGTTTCTACATCTTTGCAACTGTGAATTGTGCTGACAACCTTCTTGTGAAGATGTCTTTTTTATAGAATGTCCTTTGTGTTTTCGGGTAGATGCCCAGTGTTGGGATTGCTGGATCAAATGGTAGTTCCACTTGTAGCTCTTTGAGGTATCTCCATATTACTTTCCACAGAGGTTGTACTAGTTTGTAGTCCCACCAGCAGTGTAGGAGTGTTCCTATCTCTTCACATCCAGACCAACATTAATTGTTTTGGGACTTTTTGATAAAGGCAATTCTCACTGGAAATAAGTGATATCTCATTGTGGTTTTTTATTTGCAGCTCCCTGATGATTAGATTCAATCTTTAAATAATGCCTTTTCTTATTTTATGACTGAGATGAGGTATTTTTTGAAAAAAACCTTTTAAAATCATGGTGGACTATAGGCTTTGTAAAAGAAAATATCCAATTTTCTTTATTTTCTTTAGTTTTTTCTTATATTGATGGAAATTTTATTGCAGAATTACCTGTATCAATTTGCATACTTGTTTTGGAAGCCTTCACATTAAAGAATTATTCTTCCAATAGAAGTTTCTTGTAATACAACCATACAAGAACAGATCTATGTAAACTTGTGATATCTGTAAATGTGTGTCTTTTGCCATATTTCTACTGAGTAATTTATCTTGATTTTAACTGAGTTGTTAAATTTTAACACCTAAATAAGGGCTTTTGTGGCAGAAATAGCGAGTTGAATACTGAAAATCTGTGTTCCTATTTCATGGTGTGGAATCCTTGCTGGGACACAGCTCCCAGGTTCCTTAAATCAGATGGGATCATGTGACTAGCTCTCACTGTTTTGTGCCAATTCCAGGTGAGGGCATTTAAGAAGCAGGTGTGCTTTCTCTGGGCTCCTCTAATGAGTAGGCTGAATATCAAAGCCCATACAGAACTTAGAAGACAGTCCCCCTGTCAAATGGGTTCACTTGAGTAAGAAATAAACTTCTATTTGGTTCAGGCACTAAGACTTAACTTTAATTGTTGGAGCAGCTAGCATTATCTAAACCAATAAAATATTAAATAACAAAAGCATTCCTGATATTTTTGGGGATGCATTACTGATAGTCTAGTATTTAAAATAGCACATTATATTTGAAATAGTAAAATTCTAGAAATACATTACAATCACTAGACTTTATAATTTATGTTGTCCCACATAAATCACCTTTTACCAATAATTGATGTAGAGTAATAAAGAATAAAATTTGAATAGGTATAAAATGTAAGGAGAGAGTTTTAATAAATGAAACTCTGAACAAAAGCATAGAAACTAGAAAACTAAATACAATATTTAAATATGCTTAATATTATAAACAAGCTTAATATTATATTTAAACATGATATATCATTGCTTAATAAATGTGAAATAATACATAGAAGAGCTAAATAAAATATATGAATAAGATAGTTAAAATACATATTTCCTTTATAGCAATTGAATAGGGGGTGTTTTCAGATCTAGTGGACTTTGCTTTCTTAAATGGAACTAGCTAGTTGTACATTGACCGATTTGACGTCTGTGGATCCCTTTCCCTATACTGACTGTTAGGATAATCTGTAAAGCCTAGTTTGAATGTTGACCCCATATATGTAAACACATCCAGAAGTGTGGCATCTGTGTTCTGAGTGCCTGGAATGGCATGTTCATCTTGTTCTTTACCCTGAAAATTAGTATTTGTAACAAAGAAAATGCACTGAACAATACAAAAAACTCTGAGGAGATAGCTCAGCAAAGGAACAGGAATATATTTCCCTCTGAATTTCATGCTTTATTCCATGACTATCTGTGATGCCAACTGATGCTGCAAGGGGACATTAGTAATCCTAGAATTTTCTCTTGACTACAGCATAGTAAGTAACTGGCTTTATCATCCTCTTCTTTTTTTAAGTTTCTAGGTATCATTTTGCAAGATAGGCTCCCAATGTTGCCAAAAATATAAAAGTGAAGTAATCTGGTAGGAGTTGCTTTGATTTAGGGATTGGGGAAACATGAGAAGATAAGTAAGCCCATGTGCACTAGGGAAAATAAAAAGATTAAATACTAAGAGCTAATAGAGACTTTTCAAACACCATGAATGCAGATACTCCACTCCTCTCTTAAATTCTCTATGGTTTTGTTATAATCACATACTAAGGCATTGCAAAGCCACAATTCAAATAGGTCTAGGTCACATTCTGTTCCTACTACTATTAATATTTTTCTTATTTCAATGTTAAGAAATCTGTAAAGCACCCTAAGTGGTTAAAACCAGTAGGGTATATTACAAAATTTTGAAGTCTTATTACTGTGAGTTTGAATGAATATTTCCAGTTTTAGTTTGGCAAGATATTATTATGACCATATAGACAATAGAGAATCATTGAAAGTTTTGTAGGGCAGGATGTGCTCAAAGTAGTATTTGGGGAAAATTACCAAAATAGGAAAGAGTGAAGGTGGGGAAAGTGGTTAAAATGGCATATAGGTAATAAAGTGGTGACAATGGAAATGCAAGGGAGATAGTGAATATAAGAATCATTTCAAAGAAGATAAAGGGTAAGATTTGTTTTATTTATTTATTTATTTTTACCATCTTATAACAATTTATATATATATATTATTTCAGCATATTATGGGGGTACAAATATTATGGTTACGTATATTGCCCATGCCCCCCTCCCCCTCGAGGCAGAGCCTCAAGCATGACCATCCCCCAAATGTTGCACATCTCTCTCATTGTGTTTGTATGTACCCATCCCCTCCTTCCCCCTACCACCCGCCTTACACCTAACAAACGTTATTCCTATATGTCCACTTAGGTGTTGATCCATTAATACCAATTTCCTGGTGAGTACATGTGGTGCTTGTTTTTCCATTCTTGAGATACTTCACTTAGTAGAATGGGTTCCAGCTGTATCCAGGAATATACAAGAGGTGCTATATCACCATTGTTTCTTAAAGCTGAATAGTACTCCATGCTATACATATACCACATTTTGTTAATTCACTCATGTATTGATAGATACTTGGGTTGTTTCCATAACTTTGCAATTGTGAACTGTACTGCTATAAACATTCAAGTGCAGGTGTCTTTT
>VBSM01002121.1:34757873-34805014 GCA_008086735.1 Cheirogaleus medius | reverse complement strand
CGTTGGAAATACCCTTCTAGACATTGGCCTAGGCAAAGAATTTATGAAGAAGATTTGTTTTAAAACATGATACATTATATGTAAATATGGAATACCAGCTGGAGGTGTTCAACAGGCAACTGAAAATGAAAGATCTAAGCTTGTCCAAGACATTACATCTAAAGATACTAATTTGGAAGGCAATCTGGTAATGCATCCAAAATGGCCAAATGTTTCCTTCAGCTTGACTAAATTTTAGACAGGTTTCTTCTGGTCTAAATATTCTGAACTTCACCCCTTCTCCTTCTCCTCCTTTTTAAATATAGCTTTTACCTTAGAAAACTTGCAACTAAAGTTCTCCTTTTGCCCCTTCGAGATATAAATCTTCTCCCAGCCTCCTGCCAGTTTTACCACTGAGCAATGTCTTTCTCAAGGATCTGGGAGCCATCCATTTGAAATGTAATCCTCAAGAAAGACAGAGACTTTATCTCTCAGTCTCTGTGGGAGAGTAGGAGCCTAACTTCAGTAAGTACCAATTAGCAAACACAGATGACCTCACCAAACTGATCTACTTCTTCCCTAACAGCTGGGACTCTTTTACTAATTCAACTCAGGGTTTAAAATTGTCCTGCCTTTCGTTTCGGTGGAGTTGAGTGTAATCTCTCTCCCCTATTAGAATAATAGTCTTAAATAAAGATTTTCCTGCCTGTTTAACTTGTTCAGTGTAACTTTTCTTTGACACAGTCATTGGATCCATGAAAGTATTTGAAATATTCAGGAAAGACAGTAAGAGAGACAAAGGCCAATTAAGTAACTTGAGGAAATTCAACCTTTTAACTATAGGACTGGAGAAGAAGAAGAAAAAGTAGAAAGAAAACCCAGTATGTGTAATGTAGAATTCAAAAGGCCAGAGAATTTCAAGTAGGGAGATGTCAACAGCATCAGTTCTCATATGGGAAAAATAATTATTGAAAAAACTCTAAGGAAAAGTAATTGGATAAAATGAGTAGGAGATAATTGCTGATATTTATTCTAACATCTTCACTGGGTATATACCATGTACTATGCAATTTTCAAAGCTTGGGTCTCAGAGGTAAGTAAGACAAGCAAGATCTCAGATCTATGCAGCTTACATTAAGTTGGAGGAGACAAAAAATAATCTCCATAATAATAATAAATAAAAGAAGTACCAGAAATATTAGATGCTATCAAGGAATTTGAAGAGAATGTTTGAATAGAAAGTGACTAGAGTAGATATTTTAGATTGGATGGGAGAGGAGTGGACAAGGAAGGCCTCTCTGAGGAAGGACTAATTTGGCTGTGATCTGGCTGACCATAAGGAGCCAGGAACAAAAAGCAGATTAGCTAAGGCTAGGGTGTTATTGCAGAAAAAAGCAGGTGGAGTTCAAAGATGCCAAGCCTGGCAGTAGTGCAGTGAGCAAGGCTGAGAATTATATGAGATGAAGTTGTAAAATTGTAGGCCAGTGTAAGGTGTTTGGATTTTGTTTTTAGTGTGACATGAGGCCATTGGAGGGGTTTAAGCACAAGAGTGATATTATCAGGTGTGTGTTTTAAAAGGATAATTGACAGCTTTATGGGGAATGAGTTTTAGAGATGCATGACGGCAAGCAGGGGAAACCTGCAACCCTCCCTCCAGGTTAGAGACTGCGGTGGCTAGGACCAGGGTTCATTACAAAAGCGGTTGCAATGAAAAAGAGGGGCAGGAGTCAGGTTTGTGTGGGAGGAGGTAGCCAGGGGTGGTGTGGGAGCAGAGGCAGCGGCCACCCTCTCTGCTTATGTGCTTCGAATGTGTGGTATGGATGCCAGAAATGAGGAGTGTTACACCCTACTTCTGTAAAAGAATATTAAGATTTTCAGAGGAGAAAATGGATTTAAAGGAGAAAATGAGTTCATTTCAGAAGGGTTTAAAATGGGAAAGAGCAAAAAGTAAGAATAAAAAAAGCCCATGAAGATGGTATTTGAAATATAAAACCTTTCCATAGTTTAATAAATGAGTAAGCAGCTCCTTTCTCTTTCCTTTCTCCTTTGGAAGAAGAGTGTATGTGATGGTTACAATAAATAACAATGGAACATAAAGCCCAGCAATGTTAATTTAAGCCACTAGAACCTCAGCCATCATTATAGAGCTGGAAGATCAATGCTGATGACTATTTCCTGGATCAGCTGCCACTGTACCCTCTTTGGGTCTCAGTGAAACTGAGCAGGAAAGTCAGAATGTAAGAAGATCAAAGTGAAAACAAAGCAAAACAAAACCATAATAATAATAACAATAATAGATATTTTTCCTGAGAATTTTACTTCTGAACAGGGCCAATTTTATAGAAATAGGCTTAAGAACACTGTTCACTGGGCAAGAAACTGATGAAACTGAAGACACTTCTGAATGTGAAATTCATGCTGAAGAGTAATTTAAAGCCCCTTTATTATAATCTATTAATAAAAATTTCCAAAAGCAGAAGAAACTCTTGCAGCTGCAATATCAGCTATAGCCCACAGGGTGGAAACATTTTTTGCCTTGGCAACCCAAAAAGACAACGAAAGTCGAGCCTTGATGGTAGGTGTTTTTCTTTGAGGATGTTCTCTCAAGTAGAAATTAATTTTTCAAGGCTCTTTCTTTCCACCTTAATGTATATTTATTGGGATCTATACCAAGAGGAGAAATATTCTGGTGGCATTATATGAACATATTGCCATTTATTTCTGAAAATGTTTCATGATAATGATTCTTTATTAGATACAACTTTTGTTTCAAGATCATTAAGGTCTGCCAAATTTCCAATAGTAGGAATTATCATCATGTTACTGACAAGAAGTGGAGAGGTCTTTATAGTAGCTGGGAAGTTGGACCAGACCATCATCAATATCTCTTATGGTTCTAAGATTCTATGAGGTCCATGGTTCTCACTGGAAGCAAGAGCCTGAGTCTGTCATCAAGACTAGAGAACTGCATCCACAAAGACTGACCTTTTGGAAGATAATATGTGTACGTGGGGTGGGTGAGGGGAGATGTTTTCAAGTTCACCAAGCACAGTCTGCTACTTGTTTTTTAAAACTCGCAGGACTTCTATATGTTATTTTTTTTTCCATAATAAGCACATAAAAGGTGAATTTTTATGGCCTGGGGGTTGCTATGAATTTCATTCATGGTCTGCTTTTTTCATACTACCTTTAAGAGTTGAAAGTGTATATGCCATCTCTAATTGGAACTCCCAGGCAGAAATGATGCCATCAGGGAACTTAAAATATGTGGCCATGTGAATCACCCTGCAGACCAACCATATTGCTATAAAGCAAATAATTTACATTTAAATAACTTATCTGCATTCACCTAATTTAAAAGTAATCTTTATTCTTTTTCAACTAATCCCCAAACTTATGGACTAGTTTGATCATATTTGTGCAATAAAATTGAAATTTTCAGATATGGTAGGTAATCAATTTTAGTCACCTCATCTGCGTTTCCAATCTCATTACAGATTGCAATTTTCAGTGCAGATTACATGATGACCCATCAGTGGCTTTGTTGTTTCTGAATTACCGATTCCTTGCCTACTGCCAGATAAGAACAAAGCCTATGCATCAGCCTGACAGCTTGCAAACAGAAAATGGGCTTGTAGGATTGGATTTAAATCCCAGGTGTAGGGGATAATTATCACATCACTCATGCAGTAACTGAAAAATGGTATTTCAACAAGAAAAATTACATTCCTTTTATAGTGCCAACAGAAATCATTATTTGAGGCTTCACACTGATTCACTGTATCATTACATGTGCACTGTACTCATTAAATGTAATGTTTGTTGCAACATAAAAAAGTTATTGTTTTAGGTACTTTGGTGGAGCAGGTAGCTTAAATTTAAGGTTTGTGGAACCTTGATGGTGTAGAGGTCGTTTGGACTCTAATATATACCGTGCAAGAGAAATGACAACCCAGACACAGAGCTTTTCAGCGGGCTCCTATTACAGGAGGCGTGGATGGATAGTACAAAGAAAATGGAGTATAAATCTTTTGTTTCAAAAACCCCAGCCATTTAACCCTACAGTCTGTCCAGAGGAAGAGGACAAATAATGATTCAAATCTCGACAGAGCAGTGCTGAATAGTGCATATTTTACCATTAGCTTTGAAATCACTGAAGCCCGACATATACATTCTAAAGAACAGAAGGACACAGACCGTATTCATTTGAAAAATCATTAAAGAAAACAGTGGCAAACACATTGGAAATGCACTCCTCACCCCTGGCATTTGATCCATCACCCACAAAGCTGCGGTTGTTTCCCAATGATTGTGCAAGCGGCACCGTAATGAAAGTGGATTCGGCAGAGTTGTGTCATGTGTAGGTGCAGGAGGCTACGTGTCAACGGCTGAGAGCAACAACCCGTGCAGTATTAATCGGAGCCTTAGTTATGTTTATGGCCAACTGGCTTTCTCATTAAGATGATCAGAATAGTGTAAAAGAAGAGGATGCCCTTGTATTTGTTCTATTCTTGCATGGACTCCAAGAGGAGGCACTATTTCATAGATAGATAGATAGATAGATAGAATTTTGTGTGTCAGCTCATAGCATCCTGCCTGGAATTTTTATTTTGAGCCTCTCTTCCCATGTTCAGAGAGAGACCTTTTGTTAAGAAGCTTAAAGTACAATTGTGAAGAACTGAAATATCGCTTTCTAATCTTCTATTCCTCTCACCTCTGTAGTCTTTTGTCTTGACAATCTCTTCAGGGTGGCTGAAGCCTTACCAACACTGAAGCGGGGCTAAGCGTGTGCAAGCCATGCAAGGTTTTCTAATTTCTCTTTAAGCTCAGGAAGATACTTGGAGCAACAGACATTTTTCTAAGAGCTGGTTTCTATCCCCTTGCATCCTAAGAGAAAATTTACCCAACAAACTTTCAGGTGGTGTATGCAGATCAGCTCCCTGCTCTCAGAGAGCCTACACTCTCTTTGGAAATGAAGGACATGGAAGCGAAAAATAAATAGTAATACAAGGGTACTAGTGTTAGTGGTTAAAAGAGTAACAGGGTCATAGATCCTACAGAGGAGGCAGGAACCGCTGGTTAAAGAAGCTGCACTCAGGAGGAGAGGCAATAAAAGGGAAGCCCTTAAATAAACCAGTGGAAAGGGCTGAGGGAACTCTAATAGTAAAATTTTCTTTAGTGATAAAACCAAAAGTTATGTGCTACTTTCCTAGATATAAGGCTTTCAAAAGGGGCAGGCATGTTGCTGGTACTTAGTTTTCAGGCACTTAATCACGTTAATATGAACCTTAATCATAAGAAAAATTTATGTGTACTTTTTATCTAAGGCACAGTGCTAAACACTTAGATGACTTATCTCATTTAATCTCGCACCAGTCCTATGAGTTTGTTATCACACCATTTCAAACAGGTGGAAAGGGAGACACGGAGGGGTTAAGTAACCTGCTCCAGAGATGGAGCTTGAATTTGAACCAAGCCTGTCTTTCTACAGAGCCTGTACTCTTAATCCCTAGACTATTTAGTCATTATATAATGTTTTCACAGTAGATGAGAAACCTAAAATTTTTGAAAAGTCCTTTTCGTTATCATGTACAAAGCTACCACCACCTAACCCCAGTCATTTAGCAACTAAAACCCATCAGAGCTACTAAGTAAATATGCATTGTATTGATGACCATTTTAAAATAATGACTTGAGCATCCAATTAATAGTCGGAACAACACACATCTCAAGTGTGGGTCAAATCTTACAATTTTTTTTTAAGAACACACTCTGAGCTCCAATTATGCCACTATTTAAATTGTGTTGTTGGTGGCATTTAGCTCTGTTTTTTGAAATGCAAAGCATAACCCATTCCACCCACGCAGAAACTCAGCAAACTTAAAGAGATAAGTCCCTTTGCAAAGATGCCTTAGAGGAATTTTTTTTCCCCAGGCTTATCAGGGAGAACAATGTGGGTTTGTTTCTGGATCAGGTGGTCATATTAGAAAATACATTAAAATGTAGGCTGACAAGACCAAATGCAAAATTACCATTCTGTTCTGCTACTGACAGCACCATGGAGAATGAGATTTCTCTGTATTTGTGCCATCAGGGCCTTGCACCGCATGGTTTAATTGAGGGTCAACATGTGGTTGAACCGAAGATTATAAGCTGTGTTCAGAAATTAAAACTGACCAGACATGAGTGTCATTTCTCACCTGCATCGTCCTTGTAGTACACAGGCCAGATTTTCCACATGAGAATCCCTGTACCTTCTCAGTACCCGTCTCTGGCCACACTTCCTCTGCAGCTCCTAATTTAGTAAGAAACTGAACAGCCACATTCATCTGAAAATCCCTGCGCAGGGAGGTTGATCAAATGCTTCCCCCACGTGAATAAATTGACTGTGCCCAAAGTAAGAAAATCTGATGTGTATTCTTGAAAGGAATGTGATCAGAGCGTGTGTGTGATTTACAAACTCCCAAGTATTTTCACTGAGACATGAAAATAAATGGATTTCTTCCCCATCGCAGCTCTGCTCTTTCTTCTGGGGCTGGAGGGGTTGCTAGTTTAGCCCGGTGGCATGCCCCTGTGAGAGCGGTGAGAAGGCAGCTGCTTACATTACCTGGGAGAACTCTCTGTAAAAGCCTCTCTTGCTCTAAAGCGCTTTGCTGCTTAATTTTGTTTTTCCTGAACATGTTAGATGTCGCCCGTTGGTGCAGCCTCCTGCTGCCTCATTGTTCACTGCTGGATTGTGCAATGTCTCCATGCTTAGGAAAGGTGCTGAACAAATTGCACAGAGGATATCTCACTGGGTGGGATTCTGGGCCAGGTTGGGAAGATCACAGAACATTAGCAACTGGTATGCCTCTAGCCTAGGAGGTAGGAGTAGGAGACCGGGAGGTGGTACACTGCACATGCCGTGCACAAATAAGTGAAATGACTAGCCTTAAGTCACATAGGAAAGGGAAGGCATGCACAGAACTAAGGGAAAAGCATGCACAGAGTTAAGTAGAAAAGAAATCATATGTTTGCTTTCTGCATTGTACCACTGAACCGCTTCTTCCTTTGTTAACCTGGCAAAATGGCTTTATATTGTTCATGATAGGCAAGAGATTTTTCTTGCTTTACTGTTTCTTATCCTATGGCTAATAAATGCTTCCACGGTGTTTTTTTTTTTTTTTTTTTTTAACTTGCTCCTATGAAACACAATTGTGGGAAAAAGGATAATGAAATTTGTCCCTTCTAGGCAATACAAAATGTGGCAATGGAGACAGAGACATTAACTGTCTATCTGGGGTTTGCAAGTGGCAAATGTTGCCATGTGCCATCAAAGACAAACTTTGAATAGTTCAGCGGTCTGAAAGTAAGTAAATTGTTAGATCTTGTAAAATAAAATGCAAATTCTGTTGTAGTTTTCAGAATTCTGGGGCAGCCAATAAAGCCATATTGAACATATTCATTGCTTAACTCAAGACATGAAATTTAAATTTTCATAGCATCTTTAATTAGGATTTTTCATAAGACATGAAACTAGAGATGAGCTATGGCCAGTAGACTATTTCTGAGTTTTCTGTAACTGTTCTTAAACCCAAAGGTTCAGCAGAATTGCTCTAGGGCTGGCTCATTCACTTAATTAATATTTATTAATCACCTAACAGCAATAAAACTCTATGCTGAGTGCTTGGGGGAAGATGAATAAAACCTGATTCTGCTTTCAATCATTTTATAGACTAGTAACGGTTAAGCCTCCCACACTGGCTGTGCTATCAACTAGAAAGAGGTCTGAATTACACACCCTAGAAGACAGAGGTCATTTTTAATGGGGGTGACTAGAGAAAGATTCCTATAGAAGGTGCCTTTGAGTTAGGTCTTAATGAAAGGGTAGAATTTTGAAGAGCAGAGATGAGGAAAAGAATTATAGGTGGAAGAAAAAGAAAAGCAAAGCTATGCAGCTAGTCTCTAACATAGTCTGTATATTCTGGAGCAGTGGGAGAGGGCTGCCAAATGCCAGCTTGTATTTCATCTGAGAGGTGTTGGGAATAGAGAACACTGGGCACTGCAGCTCAGGAGCGTGCCATAAGCAAAATAATGTTTTAGGAAGATAGAATAAGAACTAAATAGAGGCAGGGGACCAGTTAGGAGGCTGTTGAAAGTCCAAGTGAAAATAATAAGGGCTCAAATGAGAGTGGGAGCAATGGAAGAAGAAAAGAAGAGACAAAGGCGAGAGACGTGGAAGGCTTGCCGGATCCGCCCGGAATGCACAAACAGCGGGGCAAACTCAGAGTGTGAGTAGATGGCTGAATCTAACAGAAAGCAGGAGGAGGATGAATCAGAGGAAGACAGAAAGAACAGAAAGGGAGAATTAAAATCAGAATTGAATATATCGCAGGACCAAAGAGAAGAGATTTTTCAAATAGAAGCTCAAGGTCAATAATATTAAATACTGTAAGGTCGATGATAAGAATGATAAATAGCCATTGGGATTCAAAATTGGGAAATCATTGTTCACTGCCAGGAGGAGTTTCAGATTACAAACATTCAGGGGTGAGAAATGGTAGGAAAGTAGACTCATAGCTCTGTCTTTCAAGATACTTTATAAATGTAACTTGGTGAGGAAGTGAGGAAAATAAGCACTAATAGGCAGATGACAGCAATGTAAACAGGAATAATCTTTCTGGAGATAACTTGAAATGGGTGCCCCTTTGATCCTGCAACTACGTTTTCTTCAAATTTATTTTAAGGAAATATTTATTGTTGATCATTTAAAGAATTACCTACAAGGATATTTATTACAGGTCTTTATATCATAGTCAAAATTTTGACATAACCTAAATGAATATTGATATATCCACCATAGGATATAGAACTATATAACTCTATGAACATTCATTGTATTAAAAAAAAGCCTCCATGACACAGAAAAGAGTTTATAATTTGTTATTAAGTGAATTAAACAGGTTATAAACCAGTAAGCAAGGTGTGATTTCATTTTTAATTGTAACTATGCAAGCCACAAACATATCATATACATATATATGTAATACATACATACACATGTACACATATATATACACATATATGTACATATATTTATGATAGATACAGCCAGATATTTTTTATTTGCTTATTAAAACCTGCTCACACACTTATCTCTTTCACTGTCTGCCTTCTGTCTTGTACCATAATTGCACCACTTCTACAGGCTGGCTTATGCTGGAGCAGGGTTAGGGCAGTGGGAGACTAAGGAAGGAAAGTGGAGGGAGGGAGGGGAGCAAGGGTCTGTATATGTATTCCCCTAATACATGTTGGGGGTGGTTTTGTTCTCTTTGCATTCCTCAAAGTACACCTCTACTCTCCAGAGAGGTCTTCCCTACAAGGTTCTCTCCTTTGGGCTCCAGGTAACTGCTGTCTCTCCTCACTCCTTTAGGCCCAGGGCTGGGAACAGGTATGTAATAGACATGATGTACTATTCCTTATAATTCCCCTACACCCTGCCCACATTTAAAAGCTGTCTCTTTATTGAGAGCCTTGATTTATTTCAACTTGAGTTTTCCTAATGTAAGTGAGACCATGAATGATATGTGATATCAATGTTTATACAGACTGTTTTCTCTACTTGGAAAATTCCAAATTTACCTGGAAAATTTCAATTTATTTAGTCTGGTTAATGTTGCCTGAAATTTATACAATTTTAAGGGCCTTCTTTAAGAAAAAGCATACAAATTTATAAATATGGATTTAGGAATGAAAAGTAAGATGTACTTAGAATGAGAAAATAAATTAAAACATAATATATGTTTTAAAAACTAATAAATATTTTGAAATTTCCCAAGTCAGAAAAAAACTACATGTTGTTACTAATTGACCTTCTGTTTATAACATTTTTTGCCCACATATTCTTTATTTTTCTATATAACAACAATTTTATAATCCTATTTTCAATAGAGAGAATACAAAAATAAGTTATCTTTCCTCTAGCATGGATGAAAATATTTTAATTGATAGTTTAGAAAAGTTCATTTAAGCTTTGCATTTCATTACTGATAAGATCATGTCAGTTTTTAGGAATGTTGTCAAATTTGTGAAAATCTTTCTTGTATTATTTATATATATGTGTTCTAAAATGTTAAAATATTATTAAATATATTCCTGGCAGAAGAAAACTTTCATTTTGACTACTCATAGATGAGATCAAATCTTCCTTTGTTCATAATTTTTCACATCAAATGATTGGAAGAACTTTCTACAGATTAACTTCTGGTTCTGCACATTTTATCTCTTCTTTCTCCTACTCAACCCCCACATTTTTGTAGTGTGAGATGCTGCAGGAAACATTCACAGCAAGATGTGGGTCTAGGGCTGCACCTCTGTGTCCCAACCCTGGGTGAGTTGACACAGTGCATGGGAGGAGAACTATGCTTATAGGCCAGCTATAACTTAACCACACATGGGAGTGACAGCAGACCATAGAAATGTTTCCTTCTAACCCAAACTATCTCCAAGTCAACCTTCCTTTTAATTGTGTCTCTCAAAAGCCTGTTGCTGAATCAAGCCCACCTGAGCCAGGGCAGGGTATATTGGAGTACAGAGAGAAAATGATGTTAAATAGCAATGAATAGTGAAAATATCTCATTTTTGTAAATAATGCAGCAACATATGACCATAGGAGCACATTGGAAGGGATCTATGCAAGTGCAGGGTCCTAAAGTTAAGTTTCATCAGTAAATCCACCTCTGGGTTTATGCAAGTCACCTCCTCCTCCATGCTCTGCTGGAGTCTCTTACCCCCTGGGTTGAGCTCCTTGCATTCCACACACTACAGGGGAAATTAATCCCCACCTCTCCTCTGTACTGTCTCATTATAATATAATTGATGGTTGTAAAACATCTTTTCTATTGTCAGTAAGATCATGATTCTGTCTTAGTCATAAAGATATAGAACTTGGCAACTGATGAAGCTTACACCTACAGGTAGGTGTTCAATGTTTTCTTTCAAATAATTTGCTAATTAATTAATAGGATATAATAAAGTAAGTAATAGTCAAAAAGAAGAAAAGCTGATAGAAGAATTCTAAGCATGGATATAGAATGAAAGAAGTTGACTAAAAATGGTAACACAAATATTAAAGAAATAGAGAAATGGTACAGTGGAGTGAGGAAAGTTGAGTAAACTTACAAAAAATGTCATTATTCTTTTTAGTAGAGAAAGGAGGGAGCTGATGTAAGGGGGTATAACTGAGCTTTAAAGAGCAAGAGACCAACTAGTTTTAGAAAAACACTGATAGAAGAATATTATGAAATAAAAAAAAGGAGAAACAGTAGATGGTGACAAAATCTGCAGTGTTATTTTATAATTCTACCTTTTGTAAAAATCCATTTTGACAATCCAGCCACTATTATTAGAGAGAGATTATCAGAATGTTTCAATGGAGAATTCAATCTCCTAAGCTATTACCAATAGAAGCAAAGCTCTCCATCAAATTTCTTGGCAGCGTTACGACAACCAAACAAAATACATCTGCAGACTCAATCCTGCCCACAGGCAACCAGTGTGTAACTTTTGCTTTAGAGCCATTCAACATCTATAAAAATTATGGAGAAGAATTCTGTTCCTTTTCCATCACCTCCTCCAATGAAATTCATTGCAATTATACAGGTGGAGTCAGGGAAGGAGGGAATTGCACTGTTGTTAGAAGTTTATTAAACATGTTAATTTATTTATATCAGAGTGCTATATTCATTATTCTAAAACTAATGTGATTAACCCTCAATAATGGTGATGTGTCAATAGAAGTGATATCAAATTAAGAATTGATGATTAAAAAAAACCAATTAAGAATGGTTGATTGATCTGATTTCTACAGGGCCTCCGATCAATGAAAATGGAAAGCAATGTGTATTTGTAGCCCACCACAAATACAGGACTCTGTCTTGTTGCAGGTAGGGTTCTTCCTCCGATTACAGATCCCTTGACTGATTGAAACCACCATTCTGCTAGAGGAATGCATCATGCCTTAGCCTGTGGGGAAAAGAGATTTGATTTCATTGTTACACTTATTAGAGAACTAACTCTATTTAACAGTGTTATCAACAGAAACTAAGGGCTAAGTGTGTACAGACAACTCTGCTAGGCTTTATAAAACAGGCATGAACTAATAGCTTCAAACTAATTCCTTCAAAACAAATGTTTAATCCAGGATTCAAAAGAGATATGAGTTTCGTCATTAGTGATAATAACTCTGGTTCTTCAGCCTTGCTCTTCAGAGCCATAAGCTGATGCTTAAGGAGACTAGAAGGCGAGATTTCATATAGTAAGGACCCTTTCCATAGGGTGATATTAGGTTATTAAACATGAATGTCCGATTTCCTTAAATACTAAGTTTGACAGTTGATATCTGACATTTCACTTTGACACTTCTTGTTTTATTTTTATTGTGAAGGTACACCCTCAGTCTTTCAAATGCACATTTTTGGCTTGTGATTATCTTTCAAAAATTTTTTAGAGCAATTTTTGTGAAACCATGAATAAGTCAAAAATCTGTGTTAATTTTGAATATGAGTCCCATCATGGAATGAATGCAGTGCAGACAGCTCAAAATACCAACAAAATGTTTGGCAAGAATGTGGCTAATGAACGCACAGCACATCGATTGTTTGAGAAGTTGTGTTCTGGTGATTTTAATCTTGAAAATGAGCCATATGGGTGACCTGAGACCAAAGTGGATAATGATGAGCTGAAACCTGTAGTGGAAGCAAATCCATCTCAACCTATGTGTGAATGAACAGCAAGGTTTGACATTACTATTCCAACAATATTAGACCATCTGAAACAAATCAGCAAGATAAAGAACCTGGATAGATGGGTATGGCATGAATTAAACGAGCATCAGATGGGATATTGTCTCAAAGCTTGCCTTTCTTTGCTGTCACGACATAAATGTGAACCATTTCTACACTGTATTTGTTACATGTGATGAAAAATTGATTCTTTTCGACAATCACAAGCATTCTGTACAATGGTTGGATAAAGACGAAGTGCCAAAACACAGTCCAAAACTGAATATTCATCAAAAAAAGCTAATGATCTGTGTTTGGGGCTCCAGCGCTGGTATTATCCACTACAGCTTCATGAAACCTAGTCAACTGATCACAGCAGATGTCTACTGCGACCAACCAGACAAAACGATGAGGATGCTTGTAGCGAAGCAGCCGACAATGGTCAATAGAGACAGACCAAACCTCTTGCAAGACAACGCTGGACCACATGTGGCACAAACAACACTGCTTAAACTACAGAGGCTGGACTCGGAAACTTTCTGTCATCCACCATATTCACCAGACCTTCCTCAACTGATTACCACTTCTTCCAGGCTTTGGACCACTTCTTGAAAGGAAAAATAGTCAATTCTCAAGAAGCTGTGGAAAACGCTTTTGGCGATTTCACCACTCTCTCTCCAGGCTTCTCTCCTGCTGGCATAAACAAGCTACTATTAAGACGGTCTACTGTTAACTACAGACAAAGTATGTGTCCATAGTTTAGGCACATACTTTGATTAATTCTACTTCTTGTTAGAGATATAACAAACTACACTTTTGATTCAAAATAAGACATTTCATATGATCTAATAAATCTCATGTATGCAAGTAGTATGAATTATTTCTCTCAACTTATCCTTAGGGAAGGAAAAAGAAAAAGCCAGATGGCCTATTGTGAGATGGTGGCTCTTGTTGAAATTTAGTCTATGCTTAAAAACAAAACAAAAAACTTACAATGAAGATATTCCTACATTCTCAAGGGAAACAGTTCCTATGTGTGAGTGACCTTTTCTGGACATTTCTCCTAGTGTTTAACCTGGAACTCCTATTGTTTGAGTTTACTCCCATTTATCCTGGTTCACTCCCCAGTGGCCACAGTGACTAAAGGTAATGCTACCTCTGGGAATGAAATCGCAGACTTGGATAGCCAGGTTTATCAAGGCTACTAGTGCAGGAAAGAACATAAAAGGAAATGCCTCAGGAGTTCACAAATGGTTTAAAATCCAATATAAGTGACATTACACATTCATTATTTATGAGAAATGATCTAAATAAATAAAAACTCTAAATGTTTCAGTGGGGGTAAATAGGAAAACAAGAAAAATAGAAGAAGTGAGAGGCTCTATACTATATATGAAAACAATTTACAATGATTCCCTGAGAATCTTCTAGAAATTATTCTTAAATTGATAATTTTAAAATTTGTGGGAAGGAGCTATAAGAACCTGAGAGCATTCACTGAGGATAATTCAAGTGCAATAACATCATTTCCTTATTTCATAGGGTTTCCAGACTGATGGACTAGAGAAGTGAAGTATTAGTCTGAGGTCCCTGATCTCATGCCTACTCGGGATGGATAGTGATAGGATGGTGAAGGTTGAAGGAAGAAGAAGTTAGGAAGAAAAAGAATACATGAAATTTGGGATATCATGAGACATTCATGTAGAAGTATTAGATAAATTATAGTATAAAATGTGGAGATTGGGGGGGAAGTTTTGGTTGGAGAAATATATTTAGAAAAAGATGGATTGAGAGGCAGGATAAAAAAGTAAATGGAGAGACAGGAAAAAATTTGAACCATGGGATGTCATAGGAGACAGAAGAAAATGTTTCAAAGTTATGGTAGTACAGCATGTTGAGTACTGCTAAGGGATTGAGTAACATGAGGAAAGAAAAGCTTCCGTTAGGTTCGGAAATGTGTTATTTCTCTAATGACATACTATGGAAATGTCTTCAAAATAATCTTTCCTTTTCTTATCTGTAACTTCAGTTTCTCAGTAGTTACTTGCAATAAGTACAGATGTAGTTTTATTAAAATTAATACCCAGCTCTTTTTGTTTCATAATATCCCTTGTTTGCCTGAGGAAAATTCACATCTTAATTATTTGGAGGAATCTCCAAGGATGCTGAGATTATGTATAAATCAGTACTGGTCATTCCTTGCTACCAATAGAAATGGAAGACCACAGCACCTGATGCCAGTGAAACACAACTGTGGTGCCCAATGCTGGAGACCTGATTTCTGCAGTGATACTTTTTTGAATAGAGAGGTATTCAGTTAGGGATACGCTACAATAAATCTGCATGTACAGTAAAGCATACAGAATGTGGTGAGGCCGCCCTGTCATTTCACATGCATTCAGTCCTATCCTCAGAGAGGACACCTATTTTCAGGATAGCTGAATTAGCATGAACACTGATATCTCTTCCATTGCCATAACTGGCAAGTCCTATACCTCTACGCACCATCATCCAGACTCCTCCTTCCCTTTTGGGAAGTTCCACCTCAAGGGCTTTGCATTATCTTTCCAGCAATCCGGTTCCCTTCACTGCCTTGCCAGTCCATCAGACATAGGTGAATATGGCAGAAGCTTGATGGAGAAAGGAGATTATGTGCTACCCCTTCCACATTCTCCCCTTTCCCAAAAAACCCCACCTCCGTCCCTTTGCAAATTAGTGGTTACAAATGGGGAGGGTGGAGCCTGTGAAACTTCATCAGCACAGGAGCTCTATTCTTTACCCATCTAAGATACCTTGTTATATACATTCACATCACTTCTGTGAAGTTTGAAGGGATTCTAATATTAGTAGCATCAATTTAAAATAAAAAAATGAGAGGTTAAATAATTTGTCTGAAGGCATACAGCACATGCGTGGACAAGAAAAGACTTAAATGTAGACTTAACTGACTTCAAATATTCTTTTATAGCAGCTTTACTGAGGTATACTTGGCATGCAATACACTATACATATTTAATGTATAATTTTTCATGTTTTGACATATCATATGCCCATAAAATTATCACCACAATCAAGAAAATGAGCATATATATTATCAACAACAGTTTCCTTCTGCCTTCCTTTCTGCCCCTCTGACCACTCCCTCCCCTTCTCAGGTGAAATCGTCTATTTTCTGTCATTACTAATTAGGTTACATTTTATATAATTTTATAAAAATCAACATTTATAGTATGCACTCTTTCTTCAATTTTTTTCACTCAGCATAATTAATTTGAGAGTCATTCATGTTGTTTTGTGTACTATTCCTATTTCTTGCATAATAATATTCCATTGTATGGATATGCCACAATTTATTTATTCATTCACCAATTAATGGATATTAATTATTATTTCTAGTTTGGGACTATTGCGAATAAAGCTACTGTAAACATTAATGTGCAAGATGCTATCTTGGTATGAAGATATGCTTTTATTTCTTGGATAATACAGTGAGCTATGTTTAATTTTTTAAGACACTGCAAAACTGTTTTTCAAAGTGAATCTACCATTTTACATTCACACCAGCAACGCTGAGAATTTCAATTCCGCCACATCCCAATGAACACTTGCTATGATTAGTCTTTTTAATTTTAGCCATTTGAATGGGTTTGTTGGGGCATCAAATTATGGTCTTTGTTTTTCTCCAATAACTAATGACATTGAGCATCATTTTTTGTATGCTCACTTGTTATTGGCATATCTTCTTTGGTGAAGTGTCAGTTAAACTCTTGTGTCCATTTTTTATTGAGTTGTTTGCTTTTTTATCATTGGATTTTGAGTTCTTTAAATATTAATACAATTTTTTATCAGATGTGTGATTCACAAATACTTTCTAACAATCTGTGTGTTACCTTTTCATTTCCTGAATGGTGTCTTTCAAAGAGTAGAAGTTGCTAATTTTGATGAAGTCCAACTTCTCAATATAATGTTTCATGTATCATGCTTTTAGTGTTGAACCAATGAAATCAGCCCAACCTGAGGTACAAAGATTTTTTTTTCTTATATGTTCTTCTAGAAGTTTTCAGCTTTAGGTTTTATCTTTAGGTATATGATCCATTTGGAAAAAATTTTGTTTATGCTTCAAAGTATGAATCAAATAATTTGTTAAAAATATTACCCCTATTCCATTATATTTGCTTTTGTTGTTGTTCATATATATATGGGTTTATACTGAACTTTCTATTGTGTTTTTTTATCTACTTGGCTATATTTAAGTCAATTCCATATTTTCTTATGACTAACTTTATATTAGTCTTTTTATATAAATCTCAAATTCAGGCATTGCTAGCCTGCCAATGTTTTTAGTCTTCAAAATTGTTTGGACTACTCTAGCTCTTTTACATTTCCATAGGACTTTTAGAGTCAATTCATCAGTTTCCTCAAAAACGCCTCCCAGGATTTTGATTGTGATAGCATTAGATCTACAGATCAGTTTAAGGAAAACTGACATCTTAGTATTATCGAGCCTTCTGACCCATAAACATGGTTATTTTTTTCATGTAGGTTTCTTTTAATTTACCTAAGCAATGTTTTATAATATTTAGTTTACAGGTTTTACATATCTTTGTCAAATTTATCCCTAATTTCTCAGATTTGGGGATGTTATTAAAAATTATATTTTTAATTTTAATTTTCTATTGCTTGCTACTAGAATATAGAAAAACAGTTGGGTTTTGTATAGTTGACATTGTGTCTGCAACCTTGCTGAACTCACTTATAACGTCTAGTACCTTTTCAGATATTCCATATGTTTTCTACACATATAATAATGTTGTCTGTGAATAAAAGAGTTTTACTTCTTCATTTGCAACTGGATGCCTGCTATGTCTTTTTCTTGCTTTATTACTCTAGTGAAAGCTTGTATTCTTAATCCTTCATTTATTCACTTAACAATTTTTTGATTGCCTATTATATGTCAGTCATAATTATAGGTGAGATGAAGACAGTGTAAATGAAACATGCAGAGTCCATGTTGTCAAGGAGCTTAAAAAATTATTCAGTTGTTTAAGAAAATATATGTATTTGAACATGAGTGCTAATATCTGTGAGGAATAGCTAGTGAAAATAGGAATATTTAGCCTAAAGAATAGTAGACAAAAGAAAAAATAATTCTGCCTTCAAATATGCAAGGTATTATTTTAAAGAAAAGGATTAAATTTTTGTCCTGTATAATTTCAGAGGACTTAACTAGGATTAGCAGTGAAAAGTTGAGAAGGAAAGAAATTTAAGAATTTGCTGCCATTAAAAACTATTTGATAATGAAACAAGCTGCCTCATGAGAATCCTTCTGTGAAAAGTTTATTGAGAGGCTGGAATGGATGATCCCTTATTAGGTAGTCCACAGAGAGGCATCATTCTCAGATAGAAGACATAGACAGTGTGGATTCTGATTTGGATAATCTGAAATTCTATGAATATAAAGATGTGTGGCAAGTCCCCTGCTTATATCATGTTTGCAATCTCATTGGAAAGAAAAACAGATGTTACAGATAAATAATACAATTCAAATTATGGGTCAAAATATCAGATGAAGATATTTGCAAAGTAGGATATGCTTAATGGATATATAATAGTACAAATAACATATTCAACAAGAAGTATCCAAACATTTGCTGTCAAATCAAATTAATATATATGTAATCTCATTTATTCCATACATTCTGTTTATTCCCCAATTTTCTCATTTTTCTTGTCTCGAGTGCCTTTTCCTCTCCTTTGTATGGTTTCTAATTCCTAATCCCTCCTTCCATGGTGATCTCAAATCTCAGGAGTATCCTTTATGAAAGTCTCCTCAAAGCTCCAGTCTTCTGTGGTCATTCTTTTTTCTCACTAATTATTTACACTTCAATTAGATCATCAGGAGAGAAACTGTGTCTTACATCTCTAAGTATGTCTGATCCCTAGGATAACATTGACAAACATGCCCTTAGTAAATGGGAGCTAATATTAACAATGACAACAATGCAAAAAAGAGGACCGGGAGAAAAGACTATCATAGCTTTAGGTAGTACAGTCAGAAGATGATTTTTTAGAGGAGATGGGATTTTTATCTCCTACTTTCCTCCTGATTCATTGATACATTTACTCATTTAATAAATATTCTTTGATGACTCATAAGTGTCATCTTGATACAGGCTGAGGACACATAACAATAATGAGGCAGACATGGCCCCTCGACCCAGAAACTTATATTTTCATTATGGAAATAAGAAAACAGAAAAATGCACAGATAATTAAAGGAATTTCAAATCATGGAGGAAATAATCCAGAGGCTAATTTTATGTAGGACGGTCAGGAACAGCCTTTCTGAAGAATTGACAGTTAGACTGGAACCCGACAAAAGAGACTTGCAGATAGTGATGGGTGCAGGGAAGTGGAGAATACGTTTTAGGCAGGGGAAAGAGATTCTGCAAAACTTGACACGTGAGAATGACCTTGTTTGTGAGAATTAGCAGAAGATCATGTGATTAGAACCTGGTGGGCAGGGGAAAGGGCCAGATGAGATGCACTTGTGGAGACAGACGGCCCTGGCGTGCAAGGCTTTGAGTTCTAGGAGGAGTTTGCATTTCATTATAAGAATAAGGGAAGACATTAAATGCTTTTAAGCAATAGTGTAATATGACATGATCTGGTTTACATTTTTTGAAAACGTTGATTGCTCTGTGCAAAATACATTGACAAGAGTGGGGAGTTAAAAAGGCAGGTGGAAGTAACACAGAGAAGAAATGATACTTGCCTGAGCAAGGTTTAAGTAGCAGAATTGGAGAGAAGTTGACAATCTTCCATTTTGCAACCTGAAGCAAACCTTTGAATTTTAGGAGCATCTGAATTCTACAATTCTAGCCTCAAGTCCAGGCTAAAAGGAGTACTATGTTTGCTTAGGAAGCACAATGTTTACTTGGATGCTGTTTTATGTATTGTGCTTGGAAGGGGCTGCTTACGAATGAAGTATATGGATGTCCCAGGCTTTAACCAGCCTTGCACTGGTGACACCTTGGATGACCCTCCCCAACACAGCTCTCTACTACTCTGTCAGCAATGGAGCCTGCTCCTCTGAAATGTCAAGGAGCTCCAGCTGCTGTAGGATCTAGTTTGGCATAATGCTTGCTTTATTAAGAAAAATTAGCCTGGTCCCTTTGTTATCAAAGGCACACAATCTGGCCAAGATGGTGACTCATCATGTATAGCTGCGGGACAGACTGGATACCTAAGCATACCCAGATGGATAGAAAATGAGTTCCATAGCTTGGGGGAACATTCCTTCTCTCCAACATAATGTTGGCATTTGAGCAGAAATAGTTCTAAAAGGGCAAAAATTCCATTTTGGGATGGAGCTGCTCCTGCAACCAGGAAATAATACCCTGGCCCACCCGTAAAGGGGGTTCATTTATATTTAAGCCATCCTTCCATTTTTTCAAGCCCAACTTTACACCCAGGTGTTTTTTGGCTGCCTTGAAACCATGAATTTCAGAGCTGGGTCCATTTTTCTCCTCATCTGCTGCCACTAACACGGCTTGCAAAGTAAGTGGCACATTGTCTATATTACTTGTGCCTGGGTTTTAGCTTACCAAAGTCTTCTGATGCTAGGAGGCAGAGCAATGCCCTATATTTCCCGTGATGAATGCTACTGGGCCAGACACTTTGTGTTAAACCCTCCCAAAATGTATGCTGATGTTTTTAGAGTAAGAAATCCATTGCCCCAATAAAATCTTGTGGCAGAGGTTTGTTTACTCTGTTTTATCACCTCCTGGTACCCCATATACTACACAAACAGAAACTGCCTACTAAGCTTTTTACCATAATTATCATCACCACAATGAATTGATAGAATAGGATTTTGCCCTCTTTTGTTTATCTCTAACATGCTGGGCAAATTTCTGTTTATTTGTGTGCTTCAAAATTGGGCCTCCAGGAGGTAAACAATGTAGCTTACATCTAAAAGGAAGGTGAGGAGAAACTGTTCTTTCAAAAAATCCAATTACGGCAATTCAAAAACTAGCCCTCAGTGGACATGATGAATTAAGAGAAGTAGGCTGCCAGGGTCCTCCTCAAAAGGTTTTCTCATTCTTAAAGTCACAAGAAAGCCGTGGGCTCACTTCTGCCTCTGAGAGCCTGCCTGCACATTGTGCTTGGAATGGCTATAGTAGCTGCAGCACTGACAAGGAAGCAAGTTAGAGCTAAGTAGAGAGGTGGACAGATGGGGGTCTTTGCCGTCTTTAGGCCTTTCTAGTAGCTACATATCTTTTGAGCTCTTTTTATGTGAAATAATTTCTTTATTTGAAGTCAGTTTAGTTGGTTTCCTGTTACTAGAGCTTTTGGTTTTCTACCTGCAGAGTGGATGAGGGAAGATTTCCTGGGTATTCTGGAAGAGTTTGGGCCCCTGGGGAATAAAAGGGCAGCCTCAGAGTTTTAAAATATAGAGGGACCACACCAGCAGAGTTATGCTTCCAGTGAAATCAATGTGCCTTGATGGCAGATAGTTCTTCATTTTTCAGCTGATTTCCAGAAGGTCTTTATCCTTCTCAGGTGAGTCCAAGACCTGCTGCTCCCCTCCAATGGTTCTCTAAGTGCCTTCTGACCTCAAAGTGCCTTCTCTTAGAGGCATTCTCCATTATTGTTGTTTTGTGTTTTCTGATTGCATAGTTCTACCTGTTAATAGGAGAAAAATGCAAAATTTTTTGAAAATCATTTGTAATCTTCACAGTGTTTAACATTACCTTCCAGAACCTGCATCACCATCAAAGCAGCCATAAAAAAGGCAAAGTTTCTTTGCTGCAGACGCTCCTATATAAGTGAGGCCGGGGGAACCCCATCTAAACAAAAGAAAATCCCAAAATAAGAAATGACACCTTCCCCAGATAAGAAAGAATCAGCGAAAGAACTTCAGAAGTATGAAAAATCAGAGCAAAAGGACACTCTGAAAAGAGAACACCAGCTTGCTAGCAATGGATAACAACCAAAATGAAGATATTGAAATGACAGATAAAGAATTCCAAATATGGAGAGTAAGAAAGCTCAATGTAATCCAGGAGAAAATGAAAAACCAACTAAAAGAAACCAGAAAAACAATTCAGGAAATGAATGAAAATTTCACTAATCCACATATTAAAAGAACAATAGAACTTCTGGAAATGAAAAATTCATTTAAGAAAATAGAAAACACAGTGGAAAGTTTTAACAATAGACTAGACCAGGCAGAAGAAAGTCTCAGAGCTTAAAGACAACTTTTTCCAATTAACTTGGTCAGTCAAAAATAAAGAACAGAGAATTCAGAGGAATGAACAAAGCCTACAAGAAATATGAGATTATGTAAAACGGCCAATATAAGAATCATAGAATCATTCCTGGAGTTGAAGGAGAAAACACACAAGGACTAGAAAATCTATTTGAGGAAATAATTGAGGAAAACATTCCTGGTCTTGCTAGAAATTTAGATATCCAGGTACAAGAAGCTCAAGGAACACCTGGGAGATTCATGGCAAAAAGGCAATCACTAAGACATGTAGTAAGAAGACTAGCCAAAGTCAACATGAAGGAGGAATTCCTATGAGAGTCAAGGTGAAAATATCTATTAACTTACAAAAGAAAACCCATCAGGTTAACGGCAGACTTCACAACTGAGACCTTACAAACCAGAAGGGATTGGAACCCCGCCAATCTTCAGCCTTCTTAAAAAGAACAACTGCCAGCCTAGAATTTTGTATCTTACAAAACTAAGTTTTATATATAAAGGAGACATAAAGACTTTTCCAGATAAGCAAACACTGAGGGAATCTTTCAAGACCAGACCTGCCCTGCAGGAAATATTCAGGATTGCATTATACACATATCAGCACAATACACACCCACCAGTGTAAAACTACCCAAAAGCTAAACCTCAGAGCTCATCTAAAACAATAGCACAAGTGGTAAAACAAAACAATAAGATACTACCCAGCAAGATGAACAGAACAGCATCCCACATATCAATTCTGTCAATCAACATTAATGGTTTGAATGTCCCATTCGAGAAACATAAGCAGGCTGAATGGATGAAAAAATACAACCCAGGTATCTGCTGTCTCCAGGAAACACATCTAATTCAAAAGGGCTCATAGAGAATCAAGGTGAAGGGAGGGAAAAAACATTCCATGCAAATGGATACCAAAAGAAAGCAGGTATAGCCATTATCATATCAGCTAAAATTGACTTTAACCACTTTGGTACGAGCATCGACTATAAGCGACAGCCACAAATGAATGCACACAGCCGAGCATTGACTTTAGTCGACAGTCGTGATATGAAGGTGCACAGCCGAGCGTCGACTTTAGTTGACAGCCAAAAGCTTTTACTTTTACAGCTTTTATCTCTGCAGTTGCAGTGTGTACGTTCAACTAATAAGTTACTACGAATCTGTGACCTTTTAACAAGTCCTTAGTAGGAGTTATTATAGTTATTTTCCTAAAGCTGCCTGTAAAGTAAAACAAGCTTTCAGTGCTTTAAAGCTTTCCTCATCACACAAGAGCAAATGGATTCTTTGTCAGTGCACAGCACAAACTATCGTGCGGACTATGAGTGCCGGCTGTGGGCAAGGTTTCCCGGCGGTGAGCGTGGTACTGAAGTGGTTAACACGTTGACTGCATACCAGAAAAACAGAAACTTTTCTTTGGGCCACAGTGTTTTATTACAAAAATGGAATAAAAACTTCAAGTGTAATTTAAAGGCAAACATAATTAGAAAAATGAAACTTATTGACTTCTATTCATTCAATCCACATTATTAGAATTAAATTGTCAATATCATTGTAACAATAAGAACATCAACAAGTAAGATTTTATATATGCTTCACACAGCCCTGGGGTCAAAACTAGAGTGAGTTAAATACAACTCGCATGGCAGTTAATGTGTTAAATTGACAATAGTAAAGAAAAAGATGGTCATTATATAACGGTAAAGGCAGAAATTCAACAAGAAGACATAACAATCCTAAATAATTATGCACCTAACACTGGAGCACCCAGATTCATAAAGCAAACCTGACTAGAACTAAGCCAAGAGATAAACAGCAGCATCATAATTGCTGGGGACTTCAGCACCCCACTGACAGAACTGGACAGATCATCCAAGCAGAAAATAAATGAACACTGGACTTAAATGTGACTCGAGAACACATGGGCCTAACAGACAATTACAGAACATTTTACCCTAAAACTACTGAACATATATTCTTTTCATCAGCACCTGGAACATTCTCCAAGATTGATCATGTCTTAGGCCACATTATCTTGATATGTATACTGTGTATATGTTTCTGATTCATATTTACATTTACCCTTTTAAAATGCAATCATCATACTATGTTTGTTGTTTTGTATCCCATTATTTACACTCATATTATGAGCATCTCTACATAATATTAAATATATTTTGAAAGCTTAAAGCCCTTCCAAAAAAAAAAACAACCAGCCCTTCAACAGCCCTTCAGTCTGGGAAATGCCTCAGGGATTTCAGTGCCTAATGAGGGTACTTGCTGATGGGGCAAGTAATTTTCTATCTTGATTAATTTTTTTTAAAAATATATTTTCAGTGTAATTTCTAGATTTAATTTACAAAAATGGATCAATGATTCTGAAGGCTGACTTGCTAGACTACACTCTTTCCACTTAGGAAGCTGAGACCTTTCCAGCCAGGGGAACAACAGTCTGCAAGTGTTAGGCATACAACTCTGTGGAAGACATGCACAGGGTAGTGTTGGAGAGCAGGTCCACAGGCATTTTGGGTTCTCCTACCTTAACTGGTTGCCTACTGAGAGAACTGGGGCCTTCTATCTACCATCCCTAATTCTCCTTCTCCTCGTTTATAAAATAAAAATATCAATAGCATCTATTTCATAGGGTTGTCAGAAGAATTAGATGGGATAACTGAATTTGGAAAGCAATCAAATGTTAGCTATTTTTATTATTTTTAAGGATTTAGGGGAATTATCATGAGTTTATTTTCACCTTATGTAGTCTAATTATTTCTCAAGAACAAAAAAGAATTAAGGGTTCAATAGGTATTTTCTGCATCTTTGCCCCAATGTGATTGGCCCTCATCTAGAAAGTCTTCATGTATCAGACTCTCCTCATGTGTAAATCCTCACCACTCCTAGCGTATGACAGACCTTTTCATAAGTGATTTTATAATCATTGGTCTGCCCGTGATTTCTTCTGCTGGAATGTGCACCCCTTACTTCTTCACCCACCAGCCAAGTGCTTGCTCATCCTTTAATATCTCCTCCTCTGCGGAGCCTTTTCCCAAATCTCCAAAGAGAAGTTGTTCCACTCTTTGCATTCCCACGACACCATTTTTAATCCAACATCCCTAACATAGCACTTACCAGGGTATATTTGTAACAGATCTGTTTACATGTCTGATTCTTCCACTGGAGCATATGCTTTTGTGGGTCCAGGAACATGTCTGTTGTCTCCAAAGAGCACAATAAATGCTTAATGAAAAAAACTATAAGCTGTGCATTTCCCTTTGGGGGAAAAATATGAGCTTTCAGGAGTCCAAAGGGCAGATCAGTTCCCCTGCTTTGTTTTTTATGTGCTTAAGACTAGAAAAAAATCCCCAATGGAGTCAGAAGTAAGGGTTCCATTCAGCACACAACTAATTACAGTCCTCACTCGATTGTCTCTTATAAATGACAACCATCAGATGCCAAGTTGTGGCAGAATGACATCTGCCTCTTTGGCAGACACCCCCGGCAACAGCGTTAATGACTTCGGAGATGGCTCTGGATGTGTAATGCTGTTAAGTTTGTTGTCTGGATTACATTATCCTCTTCAACATCTTTTTACATTGTCCTCTAACTCACTTCTGATTCTGATTCTGTGAAACCTGGACACATTTATCCAAATTTGCCCAATGCCCTTCATGGCCTTGACTTGCCAGTCCTTTAATATATTTTCATCAGCTCCTGTACATTTTTCACAGAGAGTTGTGAACATACTTCACAGCCAGTCTGTGTTCTCATAGGCAACTCAAAGGGGAAGGTTTTTGTCGTCTGGGAAAAAGTTCTTTAGTACTCGACCAAATTACATTTTCTAAGATGACCACATTTGGGGCTCCTTTTGAAATCATGCTTCATAAAGAAAAAATGCCTCAGTGACTACATATGCTTTGAATTTGAAACCAATATGCAATGCTTCATTAGCTCCCAGGATGAACTATAAAAAGGCAGGGGTTGCAACCATAACAGTCTTGCCTCTGACTGAGAAAAATATATACATTTTAATTTTTTCCTAGGCATTAAAAACAAAGTCTTTATCTGAAATTTCATCCAGTTTTCAGAAACGATGCATTTAATTTCAGACCTGAGTTTTTTCTCTCTCTTTTTTTCCCCCTCTATCATGAAGAAATAGGAGGCTAAACTGAGGAAATAGAATAAATAGTATGAGAAAAAATAGTCCCTAATGCTTCTGTGCCAGTTAGTCAAAATGCTTGTGGAAGAGATCAAAATTAATCAAATAGGATATATGTGAAAATATATAAAACATTAAGAGAAATGTTAGGACCCAAATGGTAAACCATTATTGCAAGTAATGATACTAAGCAATCCTAATATAAATAAACCCCTGGAATTGACAAGCTGAAATGTTAACTTCATCTTATGGATATTTTGACTATGTGTATGCTTACAAAATAGCTGCAATATTCACAATTGAAAAAAAAATCACATTATTTAGTGATTTGACTTGTTGGGGAAACATTTATGTGTAGAACCAATGCATTTATCATGCTTAATTGGAAATTAATGAAACAATATTTATATCGCCTCTGTTTTTACTTTTTTTATTTAGGCATGCCACTTTAAAATGTATTACACCTATTTAAAATCCTGATGAGAATCATAGATATAGGATTATGAAATATCAAATGTAAAATTAAAAGGAGAAAGATAATTTTTAAAACTATATATAGCAGTTCTCAATGATACCATGGTGCCCTGTAACTCTTCAAGATTCTAAGGTAATCCATGGGAAATAAGAATTCCCATGGTTCAAACATGTGAGTTTCAAATATCATGTGTTTTGTCTATTTGCAAAGACAAGACAAAACAATATACATCAGAACATAATTGTTCAGGAAATTGCAAAATGGTTTTTATTTATTAAATTTGGTGAGGAATAATAGGATCTTTCACAAAGTTGTTAAGTCTTTGGCCAAACTCTCCTGTGACTTGGTTACCAAAACTTTAGTCCCCATAAATATATTGATGCCTCCACGAAAGGTGTGAACAGATGCTTTATCTCCACATTGTGTGCATAAATGTAAGTTCTGAGATGTAAATTGATCAAACTGTAGAAACAAATCATTTAAGATTTGTGCAGTGATTAATAACAGAAGCCAGTAATCAAATCTCCCTGCCACCAGCACATCTGTTACAGAGAGTTTCTAGTTTGCCCTATTATGCAAATGTGCAATAAAACAAATACATTACTTAATTTAGCAGCTGGTTCAAAAACATTATTTTAGGTGATTTCTTTATGTTTTGTGTACTTTTGCCATTGATGGTGGTTAATGTGAACTAATTCAGTTGTTTACGAGATGAGGGCTTCCACATAATAAATAGCCCCTGGGAAAGCCAGCCTTTGGGAAAATCATTGTGACCCTGGTCTCTCAGAACCACACACTGCGGCAAACATACAGTAGTGATGGCTCTCAGGACTCCATTCAAACAGCACGGGATTTTGAAGGGTTTAAGATTGAGGCTCATTTGATTCCCATGCTCTTGAGGATGGAGGAAAATCTTGTAGTCAGTACTAAAACTTTCTGGAAGGGCCTTTTTTGTTGTTTTAAATAAAGTTGCTTTTATATTTTAAAAAATCCGGACACAAAAAAGAAATTCTATTAGAAGCATTGGACTTCATGTTCTGATGTTTTCCTGGTGAAAGTTGAGATTTCATGGCATCAGTTAGAACAAGTTGAATATCTAGTATATATATTTTTTAAATGTAAGAAACTTGTCTCTCACGAGCTTGAAGATTACATGCATACCCATAGGCAGATGGATTGGGCTTTTACTAAATGCTCAGAAGGGCATCTTTTGGGTAGAGTAAGAAGTGACCAAATTCACATTTGCTAGATCAGTTAGAGGAGATTTGCTAGACCAGTTAAGGGAGAAGAAAAGAAAACACAGGCATCAAGCACAATTGCCCACAAAATCTTCAGCAGCTGAACAGCAGGTGGGAATTGAGTAGTCCTGATTGTTTAGCAAGGGAGGTAAGTAAAATGATAGCTGGAAAATAAGAAGCAATATGTTATCATAGAGTTTTAAGATGGTTGAAGCCTGCTACCATAAATAGGACAGCAGAGAGTTGAAAAGCAGTGTGTGTGTGTATGTGTGTCTGTGTGTGTGTGTGTGTGTGTATGCCCAGTTCGTATTCAGGGTCACTCAGTTAAGATGTAGGATCTCAAATCCTTTCCATAATGGGCCTATAGGGCAATTTCTAAAAGACCTTTAATTAGTTATTTATAAATCCACCTTCACTGATGGCCAAAGACTATAGCTTAAAGATAAGGAATTATATGCATGCTTACCTGCATAATAATATAATGCCTGCAATAATCAACAAAATTAACATTTATTGAACATTTACATTTGCAAACACTGTGAAACATTCTTACAATAGCCTTTTAGATTTCATGTTTTACCAATAAGGGTCATGGGCTTCAAAGTGACTTGCCCAAGGTCACAGGGCAATGGGACTGAAATGAGGTCTAATTCCAAAGATCATGCTCATAATTACATTATCTTGAGTCCAAGGTTAAACTTTGATAGGAGACCCGAGGAAAAGGCTTTCTGTACAGTGTGTTCTTAGCATCAAGCAAGAAGGAGAAACTCCAGGTTCTTAAATAAATAGTTGCATCTTCTTGCAAAGTAAACGAGAGCATAGTGAACTAAGAATTCAGATATTAACATTAAGAAAGAAAAGGCATAGATTTGGGATACTTGGCTGAGGAAACACCTTTTGGAGATAAAGATTACTCAACAGAGAGACAGTATTAGTCATAGTTCTCCAGAGAAACAGAACAATAGGATGTGTATATACATAGAAGGAGATTGCAAAGAATTGGCTTATGTGATTCTGGAGGCTAGCAAGTGGGCCTGCAGGCTAGGGGTCCAGGACAGCTGATGATGGTACAGATGGAGCCTGAAGGCAGCCTGCTCAGGACCTCTATCTTCTTGGGGAGGCTGGTCTTTTTGTTCTACAAGGGCTTTCAGCTGAATGGGTGAGGTCCATGCATATTATGGAGGGCATCTGTTTCACTCAAAGTTCATTGATTTATGTTAATCTCATCCAAAAACCCACTCCAAGCTGACACTTAGTAATAAAATTAACCATCACACAGACCCAAATTTATACTTAAGATGCTAGCAGAATAAGGTACAACAATCAACACTCATGTGCACATATGGAAGTAAAACTCTATGGAAATCAAGTAAGTGGGAGGAGCAAGAGGGGATGGTTAAATTCACACCTAATGGGTACCATGCACACTATCTGGGTGAAGGGCACACTTACAACTTTGACTAGCACTGTACAAAAGCAAATTATGTAACCAAAACGTGTATACCCCTGTAATATTCTGAAATTAAAGAAAATAAATGAAGTTTTGAGATAATATATGATATTTCAGAAAAAGAAATCATCATAGAAAAAACTAGGATGCTTGATAACTTATCCCTATATTAAGGTTTAGCACTGCTTATATTTTGAATTAGATAGAGGATGAAGAAAGGAAGAGAGGGACAAAAAAATCTCCATAATCACAACAATATTTCAGTGCTTGGGAACTCTACACTGCCTCTGGCCATCACTGGAAAGTTCAAACCATCATTATATGAGTTTTTCCTGTCTAATTCTTTAGAAGTTGTAGTAACTGTGGACTGAGCCCATTTGGCAAATATTAGGCCTGACAACAATATTCTTATTTTCTGTAGAAAATATGAGGATAGCATCACATAATGGGCAATGAGCAAAGGCTCGTTTTCTTACCCTGTTCAACACTTTCTATTGGTGTAATTGTTGGCAACTTACATAATTCTCTAAGCCACAATTTACATATCTATAAACTAAAGATAATTGAGCCTATTTTCCTAGGGCTACCATGAGGATTAAAGAAGTTAAGGCATATAGAACTCTAGGCATAGTGTCTGACATGTGATAATTCAATAAACATAATTCTTGTAATAGTTGTAGAAGAAAGAAGAAGAGTTAGAATAAAAAGCACAGTAGTAGAACCAAACCCATCCATACTGGCTATATGTTGCACAATGAATATTCTTAGTGAGCAGGCCACTGAGCTAATAATAGGATCATTGAAAGATCATCATGGACCCTAGTCCTTCTATTTATGGAGACCATACATTACATTAGAGCAAACATACTCAAATCTCACACAAAAAAGAAGTTTGGAATTTAAACAGTTTCAAAACCTTTCTTTTTAAAAATTTGCTCTTGAAATTTAGGAATTATCCTATATGCATGGGAATTCCTTCAAAGTAAGAAAATTTCAATTTTTAATGAAGTAGAAGTTCTATGGAAATTGAAATTTAATGATTGTCAATATTATGTGTTTTAGACATTTTAATACACATTTTGAAAATTTTCAGTTTTTTTTTTAGAGGACATTTTTTATTGAAGCACAAGTTAGAATCAAGTTTAATCAGAATATTTCAGGTTAGAACCTGGCTGAGGTTAAAGAGCAACTCAAACCCTGGAAATAAAATGAAGTTATGAAAGATTAAAGACTGATTAATTTTCAATAAAATAAGATTTTGCAGTTGGGATGCAGGTTCTTTGGCAACAGACATATCAGGGAGGGTAACAATTGAAAAACTGAAGTCAGAAAGAAATTAAGTCCAGCTGACTACTCGGGTCAGAGAAGTGAAAACACTACAATGCTAAAGGAAGGCAGCTAAAAACCCTTTCCTTATGTATTCATGCATTGTTTACATTCATGGGCTAAATAATTATTGCCATGTTTTAGAGGGTCTTGCGTAAGCCCATCCTGAGAACATTGGTACTTTGTTCAGCTGCTCAGGTGATTGATGAGATTGCCTTTTCTTTTTCCAGAAGATAAACTTATTGTTATGAACAAGTCATATCATGTAAGACGTGTGGCTGCCATGGAGGTGATTACAGATGGATGCTTGAGGGTGGGTGACTGTTGAAAGTGGCCAGCTGAATGCAGGGTTCAGTGCCATGTGATGTAAAGATGGCTGAGGAATCCCAGGTGTGGGTCATGGAAAGAAAGCTCATTGTCCACTCAACTGATGGACCTTCCACTCTGGGAGGATGGTAGCAACTTTGTGATTGCCTGGCAACTCTCATGTTGAAAAATTATGACTGCACTCAACAGGGCTGCAAAATCTCTAATGCCGGAGGGCTGCTGGGCAAAAAATGTGGCAGCACTGGTTTACTTCTTAATTTCTGAAAGCCAAGAAGTTTCCATAAAGGGTTAGAACACTGGAGTCGGTCCATTCATTCATTCAATAAAGCTGTATTGAGAGCTTAATTTGTGCCTGGTTCCTTGGAGGATGTTGGCATCTCCAAGAGGGATACACATGGCCTCTGCCCTCAAGAAGTGCACAGTCTAGTTATGGAGAAAGATAGCTAGATGCCCACGATGACGTGAAATGTAACGTGCAATGGCAGAGGCAAGCACAGTGTGCATGCAAATGGTGGATGTGCTAATGACATAATTAGAACAGGAGGGCCAGGGCCCAGAGGGGCCCCAGCAGTCTAGGGCACTGAGTCCAAGCAAAGTGGAAAAATCTCAGAAGGCAGGAGATTGAGCAGAATATACCCCTGCGCTCAGAAGACTGTCTCAGATCTCTAGGACTTTGCATGCCCTGCATCTACCTGCGCCAAGAGAGCCCTTTCCCACCACCTGTGCTGTCTGCAAAGTTTTCAGTTTTTATTAAATATTTTGGAGTCAGCAAAGTTTCTTTACAGGTTAAAAATATTCTTGAGGTTTCATGAAAAGTCACAGAGCCCAGATGTTATTCCTATAGTACATAATGGTTAAAACTGCCTTGCATAAGTTTTTGATCCTATAAATCAATTCATGTTAATCCCAAATGGCCTACAAAGTAAAGAATCAAATTCAGAACAGCCAAGAACAGAATGATTTTACTTTGTTGAGGTAAAACAAAACAAAACAAAAAACCAGTAATGACAAAAAACAGCTTCTATATAAATCCAGAAACAAATAAATTACTATGGTTTGAATGTGTCCCCTAAAATTCATGTGTTGGAAACTTTATCCCAAATACACCAGTGTTACCAGGTAAGACCTTTAAGAGGCAATTAGGTCACAAGGGCTATGCCTTCACAAATGGATTAATGCCCTTTAGAAGGAGTGGGTTATTTATCATCGGAGTGGGTTCCTGATCAAAAGAATAAGTTCAGCCCCCTTTTCTCTCTCTTGCACATGCTCTCTTGCCATGATTGCATGGAACCATGCAATGGCCACCATGTTATGATACAGCAAGAAAGCCCTCACAGGTGCTGTCCTTCAGTCTTGGACTTTCTAGCCTCTAGAACTGTGAACCAAGTAATAAACTTCTATTGTTTATAAATTATCCAGTCTGTGATATTCTGCTATAGAAACACAAAATGACTAAGACACCAATCTATATAAGCCTAATAATGTAAATACTTCTATATTGAAAATGAAATATATTGGAAGGTATGTTTGATTACTAAAAAGGTGGGGCTATAATTATTGCTATAGATATAAATTATTACCATGAGTCTTCTAGCTAATTCCAAAGACTTTTGGCTTTATGTAGCTATAGTTAGAAATGAGAAATTTACTGCAGTAAAATATGTAGTGTCTGTTGCAGTCTTAAAACAAAGAAATCTGGTGTATGGCAGCAGTATAACCCTGAAGCATCATGATGAACTGTAAATAATCCAGGCTCTACTGTGTATGTAAGGAAAGAAAAAAAACATAGCTGGTATTTCATATAAGATTGTGTTTTAGCCATGTAGCCAATGGCTTTAAAAGCAACTTTTCCTACTGTTTCAGAGGCTGGTATTAATAAAATTACTTGGTAATGTGGCAGTTGTAAATTGTGACCTCCTGTCATTGGCTGGGTCACAGATGTCTCCCTCTTTTCCCTTTTAAACACTGATGGGTTCAACAGAGTAAACACTGACTTCATAAATAAGCAGAGAGTCAGAGCACTAGGTTCCAGTCACTTCCAGAATGGAAAGTAAGCAGAGCAATTTAATAGGGGAACCAGGATCATAGTCAAGCAAATAATGGAGTGAACACCCTATTTAAGTATGCCAGACACACTCATGTCAAAGAAGCTTGTGGGTCACCAGAGACTACAGAAATGGCATATTGGGTTGATCCCGTAATTAAGGGAGAAGACGTAAGCCAGGAGCATCTCAGACTGAATGTGTTGCTCTATCATACACTATAATTATTAATCTTGCAATTCTTACTCCAATAGGCACTTTGCACTGATGATATGGGACACTTTCTCCTTTCGGTAACATGATAAGAGTAAAGTGTATGGGAGATTGGGGAGTCAGATAATGCTCCCTCGATTGCAAAGACTGTGACCATCACTCTATCTTGGCAAAAGTAGAAAAGCAGGGATTTTCACAAGGTAGCATCAAAAATGTTGATTTTAAAAATATCTATTACTTTAAGGACATCACATACCAGAGGATTTTATGCCAGTCCCCCACCTCTATTAGCACTATCTCTTACGCACACACAGACACACTCTTTCTCTCTCTTTTTTATGTCCAGCGGAAGCATTGACATAATGGTTTTTCTTTCCTTTTAAAATCTTGTTCCTCATAACATTTCCGGATATTTGTGTGGAAGACATGGTTGGATGTCATTTTTCGTTGCTAAGAATATCTTAATTTTGTTTGGGGAAGAGTATGCACATTGCTAGGTAATAAAACATGATTGAGCAAAGTCAATCATGACAGTTCCTTCTGTCACTTTCAAAACTACTAGGAATAATCATGTAACAAAGTTCTGTCCAATGAGACCTAAGAGGGAGTCTGATGTGTAGTTTCCTGGGAAAACATTGGCTTTCCAGGTAAAATAAAATAGAGACTACAACTTGTATCACCCTTCCTCTGTTCTACATATTCCTTTCTGGAACACAGTGTCACCACTGGAGCTGCTGCTGTCATTTATGATCATGAGAGAAAGGTAGCGAGAGCTGAATAGGTATTTGCCCTGACATCATTAGCTGATGACCAATACCAGTCTTAGCTAACTTCTGGTCTTTGTATTATGTGGGAAAAATAAACTCCCATTTGTTTAAACTATAGTTGGTAAAATTTTGTAACTTGCAGCATTTTTAACTGATACAGAATGTATAGTACTACCATTTAAGAAGCTTATTACCCAGCTAGCATTAACACACACATAGTATTTTGTTTTCACAACAAACTCAAGGTAAAGATAGTAGATCACGTGAAATCCCAGGTTTTCATATAGGGAAGCTGAGATGGAGAAAGTTACTGACTTACGTTGGGTTACCCAGTTAGTATGTGCCAGATTTAGACTTGTAGCTGTGCTTTATGTTATTTTTGTTTTTTATTCATTCATTCATTCACTCATTCAACTGAAAGACTATTGAAGGCTTATATAAGGCAGAAACATCTGTGCACCAGGAATATTAATGTTAGTAATTAGTCTGTGCTCCCAAGGACCTCACAATCCAGTGAGGTCTTAGTTCAGTGGTGTTTTAATTTTGTCAGTCTTCCTTCTTGCTGATAGCCATAGTTATGTAGCTATTTTTTAAATCAAAATGCAAGTGATTTCAAGGGCATTTGTCTAATCAAAAGATATATCTTTCATCTGTTACTAAGACACTACTAGATATTTCCAGCATAATTTCAAAGCCAGAATTTTCTTAGCAGTTCCCTTTTATAAAGGCTAATTTGCTAGTTGTTCTTTCACTTCACCTGGATGACTGTTGCACTGAGATAGTGTGAGGCAGTCACATTTTGAGTGAGAAAATCATGGGCATAATGACACATAATTGGGTACAATCCAAGAGAAGGACTGAACATGGAGGTAGAGAAATAAAGGCCAAGAATATGCTGCTGAATCTGGAAAGATGCTGGGCTCAAATGCTGATTTTTTTCAAAATATTAAGGGTGTACAAATGTTTTTGTTACATGGATACATTGTATAATGCTTAAGTCAGGGCTTTTAGTGTGCCTGTCACCATAATAGTGTTCATTGTACCTGATAGGTAAGATTTTACCCCTCACTTCCCTCCCAGCCTCCTTCCTTCTTCATTTCCAATGTACTTTACATCTTTTTGTGCCCACGTGTGCCCATCGTTTAGCTCCCAATTATTAGTGAGTACATGTGGTGTTTGCTTTTCCATGCCTGAGATTACTTCACTTAAGATAACCATCTCCAGTTCCATCCAAGTTTCTGCAAAAGACATTCTATCATTCCTTTTTATGGCTGAATAGTAGTTCATGGTGTGTGTGTGTGTGTGTGTGTACACACATACCACATTTTCTTTTTCCACTCATGCATTGATGGGCACTTAGGTGGATTCCACATCTTTGCAATTGTGAATTGTGCTGTAGTAAATGTTTGTGTGTGGGTATCTTTCTGGTAAAATGACTTCTTTTCCTTTGGGTAGAATATTCAGTAGTGGGATTTCTGGATTGAATGGTAAGTCTATATTTATTTCTTTGAAGAATCTCCGTACTGTTTTCCATAGAGGTTCTACTAATTTGCAGTCCCATCACCCATGTATAAGCATTCCTTTCTCTCTGCATCCTCACCAGAATCTATTGTTTTTAGACTCTTTAATAACGGCCACTCTGACAGGGGGAAGGTGGTATTTCACTGTGATTTTAATTTGCATTTCCCTGATGATTAGGGATGTTGAACATTTTTCCATATGTTTGTTGGGCATTTGTATATCTTCTTTTGAAAAACTTCTGTTTGTGTCTTTTGCCTACTTTTTAATGGGGTTGTTTGTTCTTTTCTTGCTGATTTGTTTGAGTTCTTTGTAGATTCTGGATATTAGCCCTCCATTGGATGTAGAGTTTGTGAATATTTTCTTCCATGCTGTAAGTTGTCTATTTACTCTGTTGACTATTTCCTTTGCTGTCCAGAAGCTTTTCAATTTAACTAAGTTCCACCTATTTATTTTTGTTATTGGTATATTTGTCTTTGTGGTCTTAGTCATAAATTCTTTGCCTACACCAATATCTAGAAGAGTGTTTCCTATGTTTTCTTCTAGAATTTTTATGGTTTCATGCCTTACATTTAAGACTTTTATTTATCTTGAAACAAATGCTGATTTAAATAGAGGGTCAAAATATTGTACCAAATGTAGAGGCCCTGGAAAATAATAGTATGGTAATAAAAGTGCCTATAATATGCAGAAAGAATCAGAAAATAAATCATGCCAAAAGTTAAAAAACTGATAATGGCAAAGGGATATTTTCAATCAATCAATCATTTAATTAAGTTTTCAAACAATTGACTAAAAGCAGTTTTCTGAAAATTATTCGTGTGCTTGGAAATGTGCTAAGTGCTACAAAGAAGAGCAGGACATAAAAGAATCATATAACATCATCTTTTTGGTCAATTAAGTTAGAGTTCACTTGGGGATGCAGGTGGGAAAAAGAGAAGAAACTAACACATATGGAAAAAATAGACAATATTCCAATGGCATGGACTGCAATGCCAAGAGATAAGATGAAAAAAAAGTGTTTCAGAACTAGAAAGGTGTGATGTATAGTAGAAAGACTCTGGGGCTGGAATCAGAGACTTTGATCCAAGTTGCACCTGTACATACTTACAACCTGAATGACAAAAGTCACTTTAACCTCTACTTCTGAAGGAAGAACTAATTTAAGAAGTCAAAATAAAGAAAATATAGAAGACTTTTTGAACTGTTAAATATTAGACACACATTACATGTTATCAATTTCACTAGAGGTTGGAGTAGTGGCAGAAAGTTTTATGGAAACAAACAAACAAAAAGGGAACAAACAAAAGAAAGGATTTGCATTGCCCAGGAACTTAGAGTGATGTTTCCTAAGGGAGAGAGAATTTGAGCAAAGATGAAAGATACATACAGAAGTCCTGAGCTCTAATGTTAACTGTCACTTACTAGCTCACTGAACTTGGTTTCCTTATCCACAACATAGGAAAAAAAATTGTCTTTTTCATGTCTCCCACAGGACATAAGTGTGAAATTAAATCACAAATATAAAATTTGCTCTGCAAATGCACGTTCTTTTGGCTGCAAAGATTCTAGAATGACTGGAGCAGAGGCATGATATGGAGGTTACATGAAATATAAGGATGATACAAAATCAGGTAATTATTTTCAGGCAAAGAAATGGCATGTGTGTCCCTGCCATAAAGGGATATCAATATGGGAGCCTGCACTGGCCAGCCTGAGCCCCCACCCAATGGAAGAGTGGAAAAAGAGTCCCCTATCAACAAAGGTGAGATAAATAGTTTAGTATCTTAAATTATGCAAATTACATAGTATCAATCAAAAGAGAGAGAAACACAGACTCTGAACTTTTCCCACTACCCAATCACAGCTGTGCAATGGATCTACCACCCCAGGTGCAGGCAATAAGAAGGTGCATTGTTTGCAGAGAATTCAAAAATAGTACTAAAACTAATGAAAAGACTGTCTGCTTTTTTCATTATCACCACACTCTAGCAATTCTAAACAATGTCAGTGATTAAATACCCCATTGCAACAAAATTTCTTGTTGGTCTAATTTCTAAACAATTACTGAGGTTACTGTTGAGTTTTAATAATTTACTTGTATAATGTGATCTTCAAATTAACATATTTTATTACTTGTGTACTAATAAACACCGTATGTTCTTTAATAAATGCTATATTCTACATGAAAGTTAATTTGGAGAACTACCAGCTCATAAAAACTTCATAATGGTTCATCATCCTTCAAATTTTCGTCTTCAAACTCTGTGGTTCTACATATTCCTGAGTTTAAATACTAGATATACAGTGATTGCACATGATTGTCAAAATGGAGAAAAATAAAATGAATTATTCAGTTTTGTCACTCTAGATGACTACTTGAAGTTTGTATGTGTGTTTAAAATTTACAAGAATGAGACCGTGTGAGCTGTACATAGCTGCGGAGTACAAATTTTAGGTCATACGTGAAATAATTTACTGAATTAGAATAACATTTTCAAGTTGAAATTTATTCTTCTTAAATTAATTGTTTATTTCAAAAATAAATGTCACATTCAGAAATTAATAATTACCATTGATTATTACAAGATCATTGCTGAAGATAATGTTGTCATATGAAGGGAAGTGTGTTAAAATTGATACACTCTGGGGGTTAAATTCTCTAGGTATGCCAAAGGGAAGAGAGATTCAACAATCCCTAGGCACTTTTTTTTGAAAGAAGGTTCATGCTTTGAGTGTACTACTGGCAAACTGTGCTACTGAACAATCAGTGCATTTTAATTCACCACCAGCTCTACCGTAGGACATGCCCTAAGAGTGGAAACACATTTTCTGATATATTGTGCCATGTCTTCCCTCCATCTGCGTAAAACAAAATCTATGACACTGAAAAACCCTTCAATACTACATTTACACTGCAAGCAGAAAGCACAGTGCAGTATTGAGAGACTGCAGTGGAGAGGCGATATAGAACTTACGCATTTTGTTTGGAAGCCATAATTGTCAGGCTCCACTCAGAAACATGAATCTAGCCATGCTAGCTGAGCCCTGAAGCTCACTGTTCTCACATATTAGTGTAGACAAAAAGCACCTGTTTTGTTTACAAATACTGATTTCTAGAGCCCACCCCCAAGGATTCTGATTTATCTCTGGGGGAAAGCCTGGAATCTGTGGTTTAAATGAGCACACCCATAATTCCATTTAGGTTATTCTTGGATGAAACTTTAATAAGTATTGAGAAACAGAAGGTCTCAGAAATGTAGGACACAATTTTGGATTTTTTTCCTATTGCTTGCTCTTTTAATTCAGCAAGTGAGCATTTTTACACAAAGGATACATACACACATATATAAGTAAATAAATAAATAATGCTCAGCCACCCACCTTCAGAAAAATAAGAGGACATAGCAAGTATGGCAGGCAAGAAGAGTTTCTGTTGAGAGAGATCATTCACAGGAAAGCACCTGTAATGGTGGCATGGTCTGAGAGTAAAGTGCCCTGCCAGATCCAAAAGGAAAAGAGGAAGTTTTATTTGTAATTTAGTAAATGTAATGAGATTCTGGCCTTGAGTTCTACTTTTAAGAGATTTTAAAGTAGTTATATATGTAAACAAAGAATGCCATCTTTCCTTAAAATCTTCTCACATTTCACTTTTAGAATTAATTATTTTTATATTTGGTCAACAGATTTAGCTATGAGTGACCAAATATAACTATCTATGAAGCACCTATTAGGTGCCTGGCATGGAGATAAACTGTCATTGCCCTTAAGGAGCGTTTAGTCTCGTTGCAGACATAGACATCTAAGGGAGTAGAGGCCCACCCAGGACGGAGCTACGCAGACATCAAGCCGCCAAGAGAATCAACACCGTGCATTGCTGCAGTTGCCTTTTGCTGGTTCAGGCCTTTCTGTGGTTTGGTGTGACATGGTGCGACCATGTGCTTGTGTGCGTGCCTATGTCATCATGCATGGTAAGATGTACTGGAACGTGTTTCCCAAGGGGTAGCATCTCTCAAATAAAATAGCATTGCCACCTCGACTGAGTCCTTTGAAGGACGTACTCACAAGCCAGACTGAATATAGAAGAGGATATACTAGAAGAAGGATAGAATGGGAAAAAACATTTACTTTTTATGTAGATATAAGTCCCAATAAGCTTCTATAGCTGCTTCTCAATACTACCTGTCTGGGACTGGGGGAATGGAATGACCTGCCTCAATCATTGGACAGATTTGTAGGCAGTTTTGATTAGATATCTTTTTCCTACTTGTCACTTCCCATTTTGCCACAATAGCCAGATGATGCTGTTACAGCCGTGGGCCTCTCCCCAGCTATCGTCAGGCACCAGGCCAGCAGGGAGACCATCTTGTTCTTATATTAAATATAAGCCCCAAGGGTGATGTACACGGCACACCGTGTTCTTTAGAGTTGTTTCAAACGAAAAAAATAATGTCTATGTGTGTTGGTTAGTGGTTTTAAGACATTTCATTTCTAAAAACACAGAGATAATAACCAGCAACAAAAAGAAAGGTTCCCAAAAAGCAAATATGCCTTTTTTCTCCTCCCTTTAATAAAATAGAGCCCATTCTCTTCCTGAGGGAGCCCTTTCTTGCTCAGCTGTCATTGAGCCCTCAGGGGGGATTTTCTCCTGGTAATTTCTCAGAGCCTAATAGGCCCGTTCCTGGCCCAGTGTGTCTTTCTGGGGGGCTGATGTTTTCCTCCCCCCCCAGCTCTATCCTTCTTCCCATTGGTTCCTCCCAACTCCAGTGGGCAAAAAATCAGATTTACTGGGAACATCTGTGGTTACCGAGCGAGAGCGAGCTGGCATGGGGAAAGGAAAGGCTTTGTGATCAGCAGAAGGCCCTTGTACAGGTTAAGGACTGGGTCACTCCGCCTTACTGCACTGGCTGTCTGTCTCTCAGAAATGCCTACCGATTTCCCAGCAGCACTTCCTGCCGAGTTCCGAATATGACAGCATTTCAATACTAAATCGAAGAACCTGTTTCTCACAAACTCTGGTTTCTAGAGATTCTAAAATTGATATTTTACTTTTCCAAATTATTAGAGATAAAGCATGTAAATTCCAAAGATACAAGCATCACAAAAGGACATAGCTACAAAGTGCCCCTTCCTTGTGCATTACAGCCTGCCCCAAATGCCCCTCCTTAGCCATTGAGGTGTGTAGAAAAGAGCCAGAAATTGCCCATAATCACACTCTGCCTTTCTCCCGTACATCCAATATGTGCTGTCATTATTGCAGTTTTTGAAGCTTCATGGCAGCATTGCCAGTGAAGATAATAGGGCCTATTATTTTCAATGAGCTCCATCAGGAGGTTTCAATGGGCCTGCTATCACTCGAACAAAGACACATTGGGAAGCAACACTGCTTTCTTGTCATCAAAATGGCTGTTAGTTTGTGTGAAGCGAAAGAAGACCCCTTTTCCTTTTCAGCCCTGTTGGATCTGAAAGGGCCAAGAAAGACAGCTGAAGGAAGAAACAAGCCCAACTCCTTGCCAAGTGCCCCTTGCCCTGGCTAGATGCATATATGAGCAGACTTTGTTGTACAGACTCGATAGGTTCAGCAGAGTAAAACCTGCTTAACCATTGATTTCCTATTTATAGCCAGAAATATGTTCCCATGGAAAACATCTTCTGATAAAAACAAGCAAAACAAACATAAAAGAAAAAAAAAAAAATCTACTGCCAGCGAGGAAGAAGTTCAGAGGTGGTTAAATTTAAGGCAGATTAAGAGATTCTGCACCATTGTCTCAGCTTTCAAATCTCTTTTCTACCCTACTCCAGATTCCCTTATTATTATCCAAACTTGAATTTTCCCTTCTCTTTACATCTGTAGCAACTAGAGCTCAATCCCCAAGCTTCTTTGTCTGTATATTTACAGTGTCTTAATACTAACCTTTTTTGAGACCATCATAACAAGGCTGCTAGTCTAACTCTCCTAATAGTAGGCAATTTCAGTTTAGGTAAAATGTATTTTCGTGAGATTTATAAATAGGAGAGTGTGAAAAACAAGGTCACTCATAATAATGGCTCTATCAGAGTTTTATAAGTAAAAAATAATAAAATAAAATATTTTGTCTTTTGAATGCTTATGAGCACATGCTAAGTATGTTACTTATTTAATCCTCCTAATAGCCCATGGGAAAAAGTACTATTGTTATCCCCATTCACGGAGGAGGAAATCCTTGAGGTCTAGAGGGGTGAAAAAACTTGTTGAAAGCTACTGAGCTAGCAAGTGCCATCAAAAACATAAAAATGGAGGCAGTGTATTTAAGAGAAGGACTGAAGATAAGAATATTTTAGAAAACATAGTGAATTTGCACGTTTCATGCAGGAAGGAGAGACAGCTCAGGAAAGGACTCCCAGCAGGATTTTTAGTGTGTTCAAAAGCCTTGTAGGTGCCACATTATAATTAGCAAGCTATCTAGTCTTCACTCCAGTGAGGTCCAGCCAAGGCTTCCATGGGGCTACCTCCCCTTTAGCTCTAGGGTAGCACTGACCTTCTCCAGCAGCCCCTCTGCACCAGAGGAAGTCCCAGTGGATGTGGAACCCTCTCCGCCTGCAGACCTAGCTTGGCCATGTCCAGTTTATCTCTACCCTGCAACATTCCAGAACACCTGTAATCCCAAGAGAAGGAGTGATGACAGAGAGAGGGCTGATGCTCAATAGAACCAGCTTAAATTCTCCTGAGCTGGGACAGTGGTTAGATATAATCCTATTGCACCAGCTTCATCTGCTGCTGTGTTTGAAATATGTACAATTCGGCTTTGGCTACCAGCAGGAAAGGATGCTACACAGCTAGTCTCACCACTTCAGTTGTCTCTTTAATATAAAGTACTGCAAGGTGAATTGACTCAACAAAATAGTACTGTCAATGAAGAATGGTGGCAATATTTGGAATGACCATAGTGGGACTGTGAAAGATCAATGTTTTCACAATGCCACTTGACTTCTGATTTACATGTGGGGATGTGGGGTGCTGGAGGGCACAGATAGGAAAAAGTGTTTTGTTGATTGGCATGTCCACTAGGCATGGTTAAATCTGGATAAGGTTATGATACTTACATTACATTTGTTTGTTTATTATCTCATTGCAAAAATGGTTGGAGATGACAATATCTCAAAGAGTCTAGCAAAAATAACTTCCACAATGTATAAATATGCCCCAAATTGCTTTCCACCTTTAGCTAGCCTTATCCCCAATTGCTATTCTAGTCACCTTTGCACCCAGTAATTCTCATCTATTTCTAAGAGACCAATAGGGTACATTTTTATGGACTTAAATTCAGGAGAAAACATATTCCAGTCTCTAAACTCCTATCACATACAATAATCAGGTGACTTATAATATTCAGCTTCTGAGAAAATATGAAAGTGCATATCAGCTTTACAGGTTGGAAGCCACTTACTTGTCCACAAGCCAGTGAGATGTCATGGCCTTGGAGCCTGTGCTATAATTGGTGGTTTAAGCATTTGTTATATGATTGGATACTAAATTTCTTAAGCAAAGACTATGTCTTATTAATTTTAGCAAGCATGCCTTAATCACAGTACCTTAATCACAGTACCACAGAATATAGTGTGTGCTGAATAAATTTTTTTTGATAAATGATCACATATTCTTATTCAGCTGAGGGTAAACTAGAGAAGAGAGAATACAAGGGAAATCCTCACTTATCTCCATGAGAGGCTGGGCTGGTTGCATTAGTTCGTTGTAGTGGTGGGAGAAAATGGTACTAAGTTAGCAAATATTTATACTATTCTTTCTCAGTAGTGTTTTGTGTAAGTCTGGCATAATTCTAATTATTTTATAAATATGATTATTTAATCCTCATAATGACCCCATGAGATATTATTATTATTATTGTCTTTCTTATTTTACAGATGAGGAAAATAAGGCACTGCAAGGATGATGTGGCCTAAGGCCACATTATAAGTTTATCAGTAAAAATACTTAGATTTCTTTTTTTCATGGAAACTATCAATATGCCATGTTGTATTTGTATAGATGGTTTAGGTTTATTAGAAATGATAGGTGAATTTGTTGATGATCTATGATTGAAATGAAATGAAGCTTAAATATATTTGTTTTAGACAGAGTCTCCATGTCTCAAAAATTTTCTCTGTTTTAAAGTTGCTTGGCTAGGGGTGAAGGTGGAAGGATTCTATATATAGGTATCTTAGACTCTAGATTTAAGATACATGTTTATGAACCATGATTTATTCCATAGAAGTCCACATCAATAGCTTGCTTAGATGTGTTTATTCATTAACCACTCTCACTTATTAGCAACATGAGCTATTCTAAAATATAATCTTCCAGGGCTTTTTTTGGACACCTGCCTATCTAATCCAGCCTGTCAAAATATTAGATTATGTGGACAAATGGAAACCTTGCAAACTATATGCTTAAAGATGACATAAAAACAAATAAAGCAAAAATGATCTGGGGATATTAGAGTTGACCACAATTTCAATGATGCCAAGATTATGATAAGACTTTTAAAAAGATAATGCCATTTTATAATAAATTATAGATATACCATGTCTGGTTGAGGGAGTGATGAGTTTACATTTGAAATGTGGGTTTCAATTTAGGCACCTGATTTTAAAAGAGAAAAATGAGAGATTTAGATTAGTCACAAAACATATGTTACAGAAGACAGGGACATTTCTAAATTGAAACAATTAAAGGGGTGGGAGATGTTTGGTTTAAAAAACAGAAGATCTAGACAACTCAAAACAGTGTCTTCAAATATTTGAAAGAGTTTCTATGGTGAGGGATAAATATTTTCACTACAGACTCCTGCCTTTCTATTTCTGAAACACACCTTCATCTCTCTGCTAACACTGCCTCTGACCTAAAATGCCTCCTTATTGCAATAATTTCCTAATTAGTGCCTCTGCATCTCATCTCATATTTCTCCCACATAAACCCTTCAGAACACACCAGAATTATCTTTCCAGAACACAAATCTTACTGTGACAATTCCTGGTTTAAAAACTCCCAATGGCTCCTCAGTGCACACAGAGTAAGCACGGACCCCTCAGCCTTACAAGGTTTTCGACTAAAATTCAGATTTATATCCTGCTATACCTCTCCTATCCCAATCCCCCATCTCCCTTTTCTAAAACCTATGCTTTGGTTCCTTAGGACTAATTATTCAAAATATTTTGCACTTTCAAACCTGCATTCCTTTAACACAGGTTTTTTTTTTTTTTAAGCTAGTCTTTCTTTCTTTTTTTTTTTTTTAATTTTTTTTTATTCCATCTTGTAATGGGGGTACAAATATTGTTTGGGTTACATACATTGCCCCTCCCCCCTCCCCCCCACATGCCAGCGCTTCAAGCGAGTCCAATCCCCAGGTGGTGCGGATGGCACACATTATGTAACTCTACACTACTTCCCCCCTCCCGCCTGCCCTCCATCCAACATAAGATTTTTTTTTTTTTTTTACATGTTGGATACCTTGTATCCCACTCTCAGCTGATGAAATTCTATGCATCCTTTAGAACCAGTTAAACTATGCCATTCTTCTGTGAGGACTACCCTACCCCCACAGTCCGAATTTAAACCCTCCTCAGCACAACCGTTGCACTTCGTACATAATTACTAGGTTATTGTTAGAAATCCATGGTCAGACTTCCTTTTCACTTGGCCAAACCTTTACCTTCTCAAATAGTTGTCTTCATGACCTATGGCAAGCAAGATCTGGGTAAAGGAAAAGACTCATTGATGAGTCAGTTAATGAAGATAACACATTCAAAATCAATAGATGTGGGTAGATATTAATTCAATACAATAGTAACATTAGTGATGATGATATTTATAGTAATAGCTACCATTTCTAAGCACCTACAAAGTATCAAGCAATGTTTTAAGAACTATCTATATACCATCTTGAGCCACACAACCCTAGGCATTATATCATTTGCAAATAACAAACTGAAAGTCAGAGAGACAAAGTGGCTGGGCCAAGGTCACGCAACTAATAAATCATGCAACTGGGATTTGAAACAAGTTGCTCTGACCCTAAATTCCATGCCCCAAGCAATATACCAAACTGCCTCTTCAAACCTCCCTTATAAGAATAAGAAGTATCCAGTTGATTCTATGGCTTCCTCAAGAGATTTGTTTCTGACTGTTGAAAGTGAGTGTTTCTCAGAGATACTTCAGAATGATAACTCTACTCTTTGGAAGACTGGACTCTACACAGATATGGCACTGAGATACATGTTGTTTACAAGGGGCACCAGCCAGCCACCACCTCGCATAATCTCCATCAGCAGCCTCCTATACACTCCAAATATGTGTATTATTTAAATAAAACTGTACAGGCATAGCTCAGAGACATTGTGGCTTCAGTTCCAGATCACTGCAATAAAGCAAATATCGCAATAAAGCGAATCACACAAATTTTTGGTTTCCTAGTGCATATAAAAGCTATCCTTACACTATACAGTAGTCTATGAAATGTGCAATAGCATTATGGTAAAAAAAAAAAAAAGGATGCACATGTCTTAATTAAAAAAAAATGCTAACGATCATCTGAACCTTCAGCCCATCATAACCTTCTTGCTAGTGGATGGTCTTGCCTCAATGTTGATGGCTGTTCACTGAGCAGGGTGGTAGTTGCTGAATGCTGAGATGACTGACAATTTCTTAAAATAAGACGAGGAAGTTTGCCATGTAAATTGAGCCTTTCCTTTTACAAAACATCTTTCTGTAGCATGAAATACCTAGTAACATTTTACCCACAGTAGAATTCTTTCAAAATTAGAGGCAATTCTCTCAAACCCTGCTGCTACTATATCAACTAAATTTATGTAATATTCTAAATATTTTGTTATTATTTTGATAACATTTACAGAATATTCACGAGGATTAGATTCCATCTCAAGAAACCACTTTTTTTTATTCACTCATAAGAAGCAACCCTCATTAGTTGCTGTTTGATTATGAGATTGCGGCAATTCAGTCACATCTTCAGGCTCAACTTCTAATTCTGCTTCTTTTGTTATTTCCACTACGTCTGCAGTTATTTCCTCCACTGAAATCTTGAACCCCTGAGAGTCATTCATGACTGTTGGAATTAACTTCTTCCAAACTCCTGTTAATGCTGGTATGCTGATATTTTCCCATGAATCACAAATGTTCTTAATGGCATCTGAAATGGTTAATTTTTTCCTGAAGATTTTCAATTGACTTTGTCCAGATTCATCAGAAGATTCACTACTTATGGCAGCTATAGCTTTATAAAATCTATTTCTTAACCCAGGTATAAAAACCATCCTCATATAGCCATTTAATCTTTGACAAAGCAGAAAAAACATGCACTGGGGAAAAGAATCCTTATTCAATAAATGGTGCTGAGAAAACTGGATAGCCACCTGTAAAATACTGAAACAAGATCTTTACCTTTCACCTCTCACAAAAATCAAATCATGGTGGTAACAGACTTAAACCTAAGGCATGAAGCCATAAGAATTATAGAAGAAAATGTTGTAAAAACCCTTATAGACATTGGCCTAGGGAAAGAATTTATGAGAAGACCCCAAAAGCAATCACAGCAACAACAAAAACAAATAAATGGGACCTGATC
>VBSM01002121.1:34745708-34757773 GCA_008086735.1 Cheirogaleus medius | reverse complement strand
ACTACCATTTGATACAGCAATCCCATTACTGGGCATCTACCCAAAGGAACAAAAATCATTCTATAAAAAAGACATCTACACTCAAATGTTTATAGCAGCACAATTCACAATTGCAAAGATGTGGAAACAACCCAAGTGCCCATCAATACATGAGTGGAGTAATAAAATGTGGTGTATGTATACCAAGGAGTTCTCCTTAGCCACAAAAAACAGTGGTGATCTAGCACCTCTTGTATTATCCTGGATAGAGCTGGAACCCATTCTACTAAGTGAAGTATCCCAATAATGGAAAAACAAGCACCACATATACTCACCATCAAATTGGTATTAACTGATCAACACTTAAATGCACATATAGTAGTAACATTCATTGGGTGTCGGGCAGATGGGAAGGGGAGGAGAGGATGGGTAAATATACACACATAATGGGTATGGTGTGCACCGTCTGGGGGGTGGATATACTTGAAGCTCTGACTCAGGTGGGTCTAGAGAAATATACATAACCTAAATATTTGTACCCATGTAATATGCTTAAATTAAAGAAAAATTTAAAAAAAGAAAAAAAAAAAGAAAACTTAAAACTCAAAATTACCCCTTGATCTACAGGCCTCAAGATGGATACAATATTAGTGGATATAAAGCAACATTAATATTTTTTTACATCTCCATCAGAACTCTTGGGTGACCAGGTACATTGTCAATAAGAAGTAATATTTTGAAAGGAAGCTTTTTTTCTGAGCAGTTGGTCTGAACAGTGGGCTTAAAATATCCAGTAAACCATATTGTAAACAGATGCACTGTCCTCCAGGCTTTGTTGTTCCATTAACAGAGCACAGGCAGAGTAAATGTAGCATAATGTTTAAGGGCCCTAGGATTTATGGAATGGTGAATAAACATTGGTTTCAATTTAAAGTCACCACCTGTGTTATCCTCTAACAAGAGAGACAGCCTATCCTTTGAAACTTTGAAGCCGGGCACTGACTTCTCCTCTCTAGCTACAAAGGTCCTAAGTGGCATCTTCTTCCAATATAAGGCTGTTCTGTCTGCATCGAAAATTTGCTATAGCCACCTTCATCAATTATCTTAACTACATAGTATGGATAATTTGCTGCAGCTGCTATATCTGCATTTACTGCTACACCTTGCACTTTTATGTTATGGAGATGGTTTATTTCCTAAAATCTCCTGAACCAATCTCTGCTAGCTTCCAACTTTTCTTCTGCAGCTTCTTCACCTCTTTCAGCCTTTACAGGCTCTGGTTTAGGCTTTGGCTTAAGGGAGTATTGTACCTGGTTTGATCTTATATCCAGACCACTAAAACTTTCTCCAGATTACCAGTAGGTTTTTTCACTTTCTTATGATTCATGTGTTCACTGGAGTAGCACTTTTAATTTCTTTCAAGAACTTTTCCTTTGCACTCACAGTTTGGCAGTTTGGAGTAAGAAGCCTAGCTTTTAGCCTATCTTTGCTTTTGACATGCCTTCCTCACTAAACTTAATTATTTCTACCTTTTGATTTGAACTGAGAGACATACACAACTTCCTTTCACTTGAATATTTAGAGGCCATTGAAGGGTCATTAACTGGCCTAATTTCAATACCATTGTGTATCAGGAAATAGGAAGGCCCAAGGAGAGAGAGCGAGATGGGGGAACAGTGTGTGGAACAATCAGAACACATACAACATTATCAATTGAGTTTGCCATTTTATATGGGTGTGGTTCATGGCATCTCCAAACAATTACAATAGCAGCATTGAAGATCACTAATTTACAGATCACCATGGCAGATATAATAACAATGAAACAAATTGTAACATTGCAAAAGTTACCAGAATGTGGCAGGAAGACATGAAGTGAGCACATACTGTTGAAAAAACAGCGGCATTAATAAAGTTGCTCTATGCAAGGTTGCCACAAACCTTCAAATTGTAAAAAATGCAGTATCTGGGAAGCACAATAAAGGAAAGGGCAATAAAATGAGGTATGCCTGTACTTGTCAATGAACAGTCTCCAGATACATATTTCTCCTCCTTTGTTTTCTCATCAGAATGATGCCCCAAGCCCCTCATGCAGAGAAATTTGGGACCTGCCACTGACTGCCCAGGGCTTAAAAATACCTTCATGTGTAGCATTCATTGAAAAAAAAAAATCAGTAGGAAGAGCACGGAGATATAAAGATTATTAATTTTTAGGTCTTCTGATTTATGTTAATTATGTACATTCTATATCACTTTCCTCTCACCCTCCACACATAGCTTCCTTTCAGAGTCTATATGGACTTATTTAAGTTATTAGAGCAATAGGCTTTTGCTTGTATTCTTGGCTATTTAAAAGCATAAGAAACATTTCGAAATTGTTTACTGAAATATTGCTAACCATTTGTTTCTCCCCTACCATGGGATATATGCAAGGAGAAGTTTAATGCATTTATCTTCTCGCTTCAATCTCATCTTGCCATCTGTGGTGCATCCAAGAGGACCAGAGAGGACTGCATCTATAATGATTGTGCTTTAATATTCTGGATGCTACTATAGATACCAATAGATTTGGGAAGGAACTGAAGCCTAGGGAAATATATGGGTAAATTCAGCTCAGTTACCTTCCTTCAGATGACTTGCCTGAAGTAGAACATCATAAAGTTTGCAGGTTTGTACGTGACATCTTTTAAAATAGCTCTAAATGTGCGGCCAGCTCTGTTCAAAAAATGGAACGTCAAAGGTGACTCAGCCTAGCTGAAGCAAGAAAAGTTTAATTCAGAACATAATTTGCTTTCCTTTATTTGCACACTGCAGTTCTGGGGAATAAAAGCCATTATAGAATCAAAGGACAATTTGCTTTTTTGTTGTTGTTGTTGTTCTGCACTGAATTTTTAAAGGCTTTTTTAAAAGAACATAAACAGATGAATGATACCAGATTCAGTGCAGCTTAAAACTAAGTACCTTGAGCTCTTTTCCATGATAAACAGAAACCAATCTTGGCTCTCTGCCCCCGAGCGCAAAGCCGCATGTACTCAGTGAGACAGATCCTCTTCCTTGTCAGGGGGAAGGAAGTCCAGTCAGATATGGACAATGATTCTCAGGGAAGTGGAAATTTTAAAAATATTAAATTATAAATGTTTCAAAATTCTCCCCTCTTCTCTTCCTAAAGCTAGATCTCTCACTACCTTTTAGCTATCTCTATCTCTCTGAACTTTTAGGGGCAATTTTGAATCTGTCAAAGAAGTCCCTGAGCCTTTCTATGTATCTTGTGGGGTGGGGAGAATATAATTGGGATGATAAGTCAGGGGACCCTATTTCTACACTGAAAGGAAAATAAAAGAGAAGATTTAACAGAATGAGGAAGACAGCAAAGATGCAAGAGCCATATGAAATGTGCCTTTGTAAGATTTTTTGCTGAAAGTAGATTATAAAGTGCGGACCCAGAGGTTTTGGGGGCAGTGGCAGAGTGTGAGGATATTGATATGAATTATGCATTAAATCCCCTGGACTTTCCTCAAGAAATGTCAGTAAAAGGTAGGATTGCTTTTAATTACTTTTTGATTGTTGGACTATTTCTCTGACTGTGACTCTGCCCAGAGAATAGATAATGTCAGTTCCCAGTTTATAATAGAAATTAAATAAGAAACTAAGTCTAAAGGCAAGAGAGAGAAAGTGAGTCTCAATAGTCCTTCTTGAATCCTTCTTGAATCACAGATGCTGCATGTGTCCCTAAGGACCCTGTAGAGTCCCCAAGGAGAATGTTGGCCTGGAGCATGGTGAGGATATTCAGAAAATTTTCTGTGCCAAACATTTATCTCCACAGTTCCATCCAGGATATCACTGCTGATCACTGGATAGCAGGATCCATCACTACAGTTAAGAGACACTCTGCTGTAGTCAGAGACAAAAGACAAGAACAATTAATGCCGTGTCTACCAAGGGCCCAGCACTAGGGTGAAGATAAGAATAGTATAAGGTTCTTAACAGGTACAACCACCCAGGAAGTTTGTAATCTTGCTAGAAAGTCATGACTAGGCACAACTGGGGACTAGAATGAGCTGGAAGAGTCAGGAAAGGCATATTCAGCAGACATCTTAGAAAGGGCTTCTTGCCTACTCCCAATCCAGGTTACAAAATATGTCCAAAAGCAGAGGTTGCAAATCCTTAGGGTTCACTCATTGTCCTGGGTTGGAGTTGCAGACCTGTCAGAAGTGGAGATTGACTTCCCTGCGCCTGGTCAGGGTCCCACATCTTCACTCTGTACTAGGCACCGAAAAGTATGTAGTTGAATCTGAAGATATATAATGTTCATATTAAAAATGGAGAAAGAGAGAGGATTGCGGGCAGGAAAATGCATGGGACTGGCATGCTCAGAAGAGGAGTCACTTCTGCTCTCTGTATTTATGGAGATTCATAGGCGCTTTCTCAGCTCAAGATAAAAGAGATCAGAAAAACATAATTGTTTCCTATATAATGACACTATTGATTGACTCTCCAGAACCTACTCATGCTTATTTTCACCCTTGCATCATTCTACCATAGACACTGGAAAGTGGAAATACTAAATTTTCCATTCTATCTCTTTGGCAGGGGTAGGCTATGACAGTTCTGGCCAATGAGATAGTGTTAGAAGTGCCTGAAGTTTGCATTGCCTCCAAAAGCAAAAAACAAAATCTCACTAGTAAGGCTAGTCCTCACCCTTCTTCTTTTCAGAAATTGCGACATAAGGTGAAAATTCTATTCATTAACCTCGAAACAAGAAACATAAGTGTTAAGCAGTGCCTAATAAGGTTGGAAGAACTGACAGACGGAAATAGCTTCAGTTCCTAAGGTCATTATGGAGCCACCATGGTAGTCTTAAATTTCTACCCTTTAACTTCCTGCTTTATGAGACAAATAAAACTTTGTTTAAGTCATGGTAATTGTCTGTTATTTGCCATGAAACAAATTTATAACTAATAGGAACTCACTAGGAATATCATTTAACCCCTTGCTCATATCAATGAATCATCTTCCTACAGGGGCAAATCTAGTTCTTCGGGTTCCCATTACTTCTTCTGCAACCCACAGTGTCTCCCTGAATTTAGAGCAAAGCTTCCATTTTTCATGGGTGATACCTAATACCCAAAGTCCCATATTAATTGCCAGATGCTTCGAAAGCTATTCCCTGTAGTCCATGACATTATAAAACCGTATTTACCCAAAGCAGCAATAGACCCCCTTTCAAAGTCAAGCTTATAGTCTAGGTGAATAGCAAAATACTTACCAAGTATTTCATATTTCCACAGAAAATATGATGATAAATCTTAGAGTAGAATGCATCAACTTGTGACTGAATCTATGTGATTTAAAAGAGCTGATTGCAAATAACAAAATTATTCAAACTACTTCTCTAGATCAATGTAAGTAAAACTCAATTATTTTCTGAAGTTCTCCCCCATTTGTTATCTAGTCAAACCAGCTTATACTCTAGCATTTGACTCTACCAAATAAACTGTTAATATCCCAACATTACTCTTTTAATCTGATTTTTGAAACATATTGCTGTATTATGAAATCTTGTGATATTTGTTCATGATTTTTTAGGGGCCCAAGTGATATATTTCAGGATGCGTTCAAATCTGTCGGTATGCAAATTATAATGTCTTGAGCAACTACTTAAGAACATGCATTGTTTGCTTAGCAAAAATTCTGTAGGCTGGCAATTGCAGGATTAGTTTTTAGCTCAATGATGTGATAAAAGACACTGGCTCTTTCAATTTCCATTGCTTTAATTGCTTGTTCTCTGTGTGTTTCTTCAACCTCATGTTTTGTCACCTCATGGTAACATTATGGTTACCACAGCTCCAGGCATGTCATCGTTACCAAACAGTATCCAAGCAAAAAGAGAAGCAGAGGAAGACTAAAAATTACATTCTCCTTATACAATTCCCTATTTCATTAGATAAAATTAATTCCTAGATGCCCCCCAAAACTTTCTCTTTAGGAAGTCATACCAGAATAATCTCTGCAAAGAATAAGAGAAGAAAAGAATATCATTATTGGCCTAGACCAGGGGTCCTCAAACTTTCTAAACAGGGGGCCAGTTCACTGTCCCTCAGACTGTTGGAGAGTGCGCACTGTGGGCCCAAGACAAGTCGGCTGCTAAGCTGACAGGCAGTGGCAGCAAAAACACCCTGCGGGTAGGATAAATGTCCTGGGTGGGCCGCATGTGGCCCTCGGGCTGTAGTTTGAGGATGCCTGGCCCTAGACTAATCATGACATACCCCCGTGTTTGCTACATTGCCATATAGATTCTTTTAACAAAGGAAACATGTTCAAGGCCAAGCAGATAGCCAGTTACAAACTATAGAACCAGCAATGGATCCCTCATTCCCTGATCATTGGAATATTCTTCATTATCCTTTTCTTTTTTTTTTTAATCCTTACTGGAAGTTAAACATCATCAATAAATTAATTGTTATATAAGCCTGTAATATATTTGTTTTTAAATGAGACATAGCCTTCACCTTAATCATGGCAACTCTAAAAGACTTTAGATGGTTATGGAAATGCAAAACTATTTGATAAACAGTATATTTTCACTCACTGGTTTATTCAATAAATTTTTACTTAATATCTACTATATGCAAAACTTTGTTCTAGGTACTTAATATCTATCAAGGGAAAAAACAGATAAAGAGTCCTGCCACTGAGGTACTAGTCAGGGAAATAGACAATAAATAATAAACATTAATTAGTATTAAGTCCCTCTCTGTATGAGGATTAAACTTCCTATATTTCTGACCTTGGGCTTGGCCATATTATTTGTTTTAGCTAATGAAATGTCAGTGGAAGTAATGGATGCTACTTCTAAGCAGAAGCTTCTGCTCTTTCCTCTCCAACAGGAGGAAGGCAATTCAGGGTGGAGTATTCAGAATTAAGAAGACACTGAAGCAGAGCTGTAGTCAATCCATGGAAATAAAATGTTGTTACATTTATGATTGATTGAGGTAATTTGTTACTGTAGCATGATAGGCTAAGTGGGTTTATATTGTAAACAATATATATAGTAGATAGACACCAAATATTGCCGGGGAAAAAAGGAAAACAGTAATGCAGAATGTGGTTAACAGTAGCCAGGTAAGGGTACGTTCAGGTAGCCATGTTAAATAGGACAGGCAGAGTAGACCTCACTGAGGACATCAGATTTGAATTTGTGTTCTAGAAAAATGTGATGGGATTTTGCTAAGAGGATATCTGAGGAAGGAGCGTTGCAGGCAGAAGAGCCACCTAGAAGAATGGCCCTCAGGTGAGAAGACACTTACAGTATTTGGGGAATATCAAGGAGTCTTCTGTGGCCGTGGCAAGCAAGAAAGAGGAGAGTGGTAGGAGATGAGTTTGAGGTGTAACACGCAGATGGAGAGGGGCTTTAGAGGCTGTGGTAAGGACTTTGACTGTCACTCTGAGCTACATGGAGAGCCACTGCAAGTTTTCCAGCAGAAGAATGAAGGGTGCTAACTTAAAATTTTAAAGTATCACTTTGGCTGCTGTGTTGAGAGTAGACTGTTGAGGGGCAAAGGTGGAGTGGAGAGACCAGGTGAGAGGCTGTGGCAATATGGCAAGAATTCAGGCTAGAGGTGATTTCACTGGAACCAGGGCAGTAGCTGAGGAGGTCATAAGATTTGGTAAGATTCTGGATCTGTTTTGAAGGTAGAGAAAACAGTATGTGCTGATAGACTGGTTGTGGGTAAAGAGAAAGAGAAGACTCTGTGTCCCTCTGAGAAAATGAAATGTGCTCCCTTACAGACAGCAGCACTCACACTCCCTGCAGGTAGGAGAAGCATCTAGCACTGTCACTCCTGCTGACCGCTTGGGGACCAGTCACTGGTGCCTGCTGGGCCTGTGAGCTACAAAATGTTACCAGATCACCAGCTGGAAGTGTCCACGGTCACAATGATTTGTGCAATATAAGTGGAAATTAGAAATTATGCTTGTATAGATTAGAATCTAAGCATTCTTGCTATAGTGGTTTTATTACAAATTGCATTCTTATATGTCATATATTCTGTGGCATGAATCTAAAACAATTTGTTTTATTATTTTGTAATGCTTTTGTGATCATTTGTGATAAGCTAGTCTGGCTTCACTAAACTGAAAACACACCAAATTCATGTTTAATAATAAAAAAAATACTGAGTTTTCATTCCTTAAGAAAGTTGATGATAAATACGGAACTTACACAAACTGTTGTTATGTTTACCAACCTCCATGGGGATCATAATAATACCAGAGGTCACATGAAAACCAAAAGACAAAAGTATAATAAGGAAGCATCAGTGTCTACTTCAAGGTAGTTGTTATTTGAAAAAGATTGTCACCAAAATGATTTAATCTGTACAACTGCCAAATGTGGGTTTATATATCACTAAATGAAGGATAACTTTTCCTTTAGATCAACGTTCATTATTTTAAATTACTTTTGCTCAGCTTCCATTTCAAGTTTTTTGTGGTCTAATAGTTGAGGAACTTTGTGAATAATTAAGTGATGCTGCTGTTATATGAATGTCATCAGATTCTTCAAATAGAAAATCAGTTAACTCAGTAATGGTTTGATTATGTTATTCATTTGATTCAAAGTGAATTTTTTTAATTTTCATACTTTTGAAGGTCAAATTATTTGAATGCCATTATTTCAAATGCCATTTGGTGAAGTGCAACACTAAAAATAAAATTATTTGTTTTTTAGTGAAAATTTGAATACAAATTTGGGGGAATACAGTATCATAATAAAAAGAACAGCTTTCTTATTCACTAAGATCCTTGCAAAAGACTGGGCACAGTGGCTCACACCTGTGCTAAGATTCTAGCACTTTGGGAAGCCAAGGCAGGAGGATCACTTGAGGCTAGGAGTTTGAGACTAGCCTGAGCAACATAGTGAGATCCTATCTCTACAAAAAGAAAAAGAAAAAAAAATTATCTGGGCGTGGTGGAGCTCCTGAGTCCAAGCTACTGGGGAGGCTGAGGCAGGAGGTTCGCTTGCACCCAGGAGTTTGAGGTTGCGGTGAGCTACAATCATGCCACTGGACTTCAGTCTGGGTATCACAGTGAGACCTTGTCTCAAAAAAAAAAAAAAAAGAAGAAGAAAAAGATTAAAAGAAAAGATTCTTGTGAAGTAGAAATATATTTGGAATTGATTAGGGCACACATATCATAATCATACTCTAAAAATCAAAACGGAAGTTATGAAAATTTACAAAGAATTTTTATTTATACACAGAAAAAGTAAGGTACAAAGTTGATGTTTAATTTAAAAAAAAAAAACAATAAAAAGATTTCATCAAGACAGTGGATGCCATGTGTGATCCTTTAAAATACTACCAAGTGTTCCATAATGGTAGTGAATCTTTTATAAGTAAGTCCTGTAAATTTTGATTGATGTTTGTTCAAAATAATTTGGAAATCTTTAATTGAAGTATTCAAGAATTGGAGAACCAAACCAAACCAAAACAAAGCAACAGCAAAAAAACACACTCCAGCTTCTAAAGATTTTAATGAATTGCAGCTAATTATTTAAAATAAATCCTAAAAACAAAAAGATATTCAAATTTATCTGCATGAAAGCGATGAATTATAAGACAAAATAAATGATGATAGGTCACATGATGTCCAAAATTTCATTTTGAAATTTGACAAATTCAAGTGCAATATTCCAACTTAGAAAAACTTTTTCATGGAGCTCCTATTTTTAATTGAATATAGGTATATTCTGTACTAGTGGAATGAAATTACAAAGTTTTATGAGTTTACACCATCTAAGTTTGATGAAACATTCAAAAGAATCATATGTAAATTATCTGACATTTTTCTGTAAAAATATTAATTAAATAAAAGTTCTCTTGATGGAGGCAAAGAACAAACTTGTGGCATATTTCAGATGAACCATATATGTACTTTCATGAAAAAAATGGAATTGGGATATTTTCTACTTAGCAGAATTTTCTGTGAGCTTCCTAAGTATTTTGGCACTTATGGATATAGTATTATATTTTTATCATTTAAAAATATTATAGTGTATGAAGAAGAATACATTGAATTTATAATAATTCAAAATCCATGTTTTGTATTTTTTAAATACAAGAATGTATTTTAATTTTATTTTAGAGCAAATAATGTTTAATTTTATTTTTGAAAATAGTTTAAGTAAAATCTTTTCTAGATCACAATAAAGTCAAATGGTCAGTTAGAAAATACCTATTTTAAAAATTATATAATTTCAATTACTTTTTACTTCCCTTGTCTCTCCCAGTTTGAATGATAAATTATATGGCCAGTCTAGTCCAAGGTGACATCTAGGATTTTGCCAGAGCAATTAGAGGGCTGGATTTGTCGTTAATTGTCCTGGGGAAGGTGGTGGATGGAGCAGTTTTCCAGGGTAGGAAAGACAAGGGGTTCAGTCTTGGACACATTCATTTTAAATAACCAGGTACGATGTTTAGTTGCGTTCAGATATACAAGTCTAGGCCTAATAAAGATGTGTGTACGGGAAGAAGACAAAATTTGGGATTTCAATTTTCACTGGTCTTGTGACTTGCTTTGACCAATAAATTATGGCAGAAGAGACAATGTGACTTCGGAGACAAGGGCTATACAGGTTTTTCGGCTTTCCCTTGCACAATCTTAGAACACTGCTCTGAAGCTGACACATAAGGAAGGCTGTCTGAACTACAGAAAGATGAGAGGCCACAAGGAGGAAAACCAAGGCACCCCAGCTGTCAGGCAGCACTAACTGTCAAACCTGAGTGCGAGTCCAGCTTGGGCTTTCCAGCCTACCTGCCGCTGAATGCAGCTGCACATGCGTGCCAGGTGACACTGGGAGAGTAACCACTTCATCAATGCATAGAGCCACAAAAACAATAAATGGTTGTTTTACACCACCAAATTTTGGAGCAGTTGTTTACACAGCAATCGATAATCGATAAAGTATTTAAACAATGAGATTGATAACAATTATTAAAAAAGAGATGGGTAAGGAAGGGATGAAGACCAAGGACTAAGCCCTGGGGCACTCCAATATTAATATTATAGCCAATATCCATATTATATCAGTATATATTAATATTATAGCTGTATTATATTATTTTTAAATTCTGGCAATATTATTAGAAATAATATATTTGTAGTTAAAAATAGCTATGGGAATGATCCTCTAGTATTCCAAAAATGTTATCATAATGTGATGATTTATAGGGACATCCTGTGTTTGTCTTTTTTGGTTCACAAATCCTAATACAGGATTAGAATTGTAAATATGGACTGTCCATGTTTGAAAATGGGCAAACATGAAAGGTTTATTAAACATACATACACACACATCAAAAATTTCACAATAGCTAAACCATAGTGTGTATGTAGCCTACAAGCACTCTAGTAGATAACCGAGGATATAATGACAAATAAGGATATATGGCTTTACGCCACTATGAAATTTCTGACCTAGTGGGGGACACAATTAAACGAGCAATTAGAATGCACAGGGAAATACAGCTTTCTATGGGAAAACAGACACAAAGCACCTTAACCTCAGACTTGTGAGACGACCAGGGTCAGAGAAGTTTCTAAATAAAATACTGTCTTAAGTGAGACTTGGAGAATACACAAATGCTAACTAGCCAGCCAAAGTCACAAGAAGTGAAATCTTGAAAGTCAGAGAAGCAGAGAGCTCATTAGATCTTCTAAGAACTATAAGAAGCTCTAGCACACAGTGTGTGTGTTGGGGAAAGATGGGACGTGTGGACGTGGGAACACTGAGGAAGGTATGATAAGATGTGGGGGTCAAAAGGAAGGCTGCATTAAGCCATGCTACAAATTAAGACTTTATCCTAAGATTTGGAGTTAGGGTTTCAGCAGAGTGGTAGGGGCAGAAACTTGAATATGCTGGATTGAGAAATGAGTAGGAAGAGAAGAATATTTGATGCCTTCAAATTCTGTAACCATGAAGCAAGTTGTGATGAAGAGAGGAGTGGCCAGAGAAGAGTGTAATATCAAGAAGAGGTTGTTTTATATAAATATTTTTTAAATTCTTTTTTTTTTGGAGACAGAGTCTC
>VBSM01002121.1:34686684-34745608 GCA_008086735.1 Cheirogaleus medius | reverse complement strand
AGGGACAGTGAACTGGCCCCCTGTTTAAAAAGTTTGAGGACCCCTGGTAGACCATCAGTTCCTACACTGAAATGAGAGGGAGAGAAAAGAGAAGTACAGGTGCAAATAAGTTGCTTTGGTTGCATGAAGTTGAGAAAGATATATTAATAGGCATCTATTTTCTCTTTGAAGTAGGAGGCTAGGACATATGCTGAGGGATAAGAAGCAAACTAGCAGGAACAGAGGTTTTAGGAAAAGGGAGAAGGTTGGAAATAACTGTTGCAAAAAATAAGGGTTAGGATTAATTAGGAAATTAATGGCAGTACCACTGAGGTCTGACATCATGAATTTCGGGTAGCTAGGTGCTCCCAATCTGCTAGGTGCTCCATCAGTGCTCAGCATGAGGGGTATAAATTCAAAGAAAATAGGCAGTTAAATTCGATCAGAATTATCTTTTTGCAGGTGAATGTTTTAGAAAGGCAATGAAGCCATATGACAAGCATGCTTTCTATATAAGGCAGATTAGGAGAAATGTTACATGAATAACAGACAATGATGTCTGTAAATATAGAGAAAAGAGGCTAGTCAGTATTGGCTGCATTTGTCATGTAGAACAGTGGAAATGTTCTAAGATAGGTGAGAAATGGCAGGGCATTCTAGGTAAGGAAAATTCACAGGTAATTACTTAAGCATAAAGAGAGCACAGTGTTCTTGAGACAGGGAAAAGAGTTATAGAAATGGTGAATTCTCAGTGAGAGATAATGTGAACTACCTGTGATAGGTAGGTATGCCTAAGTGTAGAAAGTCTTAAACGTGTGTGTGGGGGTGTGTGTGTGTAAAAGTTTGGAGCCATTGGAAGTTGAAACAAAATAGTGATACATTGTGGGCAGGGGTAATGAATAAGGAACACACACCACACATAACACACACACACACACGTCATTAACTCATATCCCTTTATCACATCACTATTGAAGTAGACAGCGATGCTTTCATTTGGTTAGCAATAAATGGATGCCTGGGATTATGAACACAAATATGATATCCATACAGCTTATAATCGTCTATACCTACTAAAGGTACTTTTGAAAACTCAATAAATATTTCAGTTTGTATAAAAGCTTTGTTTCTTTAGGTCCTTCAACAAATATTAACTACCAGACACTGTTCTAGGTGCTAATATGAGAGCATGGAACAAAACAGAAAGAAAGATAAATCACTGCTCTCAACAAGGTCACCTTTTATTGATAAAGACAGACAATAAAAAATAAATACAAAAACCCATAATATGCACTGATGTGGTGTGTTCTTTAGGAAAAAAAATAAATAAAGGATGGAAGGAAAATGGGCAGTGTCAGGGCATGGAAGATGTTTTACAATTTTAAACCGGTAGTCAGCAAAGGTATCATTGTGAAGATGACATTTGAAAAAGACCTCAAAGGTGCAATGAAAACAGCCATGGGACGATCTGAAGTGACTGTAAAGACTTTGGCTTTTGCTCTGAGTAAGAGGGCAGGTCCTTAGTGGTTTTTGAGCAGATGGTAAACATGATCTAATTTAAGCACTGAAAGAATCATGTTTGCAGCTGTACAGAGAAGAGAGTGGGCCGGAGAGAGTGCACATTGTGAGGCGAGTAGTAGGACTGTCATAGTTATTCACGTGAGCGGTGATGCTGCTGTACACCACAGGTAGCGCTGCTGTAGTGATAAGCTGTTGAATGTGGGTATATTCTGAAGGTTGGGTCAACAGAATTTGCTAAAGAAATGGATATAAAGTATTTGTGAAAGTGTAAAGTCAAAGATTACTCCAAAATTTCGACTTGAGCCAAAGGATGAATTTACTATTCACTAAAATGGGGAAGACTGCAGGTTGGAGATGAAGATTAGGAATTTACTTCTGGTCCTATAAAGTCTGAGATGCTTATTAGATAGCCAAGTGGACGAGATGTCAAGGAGTCAGGTACATATATAAATCTGGAGTTAAGGGAAAAGTCCAGGGTGGAGATGTAAATTTTGGGCATGGTTGTTTTATAGATGAGTATAAGTAGAGTATAACAAAGCCCTGAAGAGTGGGCTCCAGAGCTCTGAAAAGTTTAGTGGGAGACTGAGGAAAACAGCAGTGAGATTGGAAGGCCCAAAGGAGAAAATGACATTCTGAAGCCAAGTGGCAAATCTTTCACAGAGAAGGAAATGATCACCTCTGTCAAAGGCTACTGAGAGGTCATGTCAGATGTGCTCTGAGAGTTGACCATTAAATTTAGCAACATGCAGATTATTGGTAAATTTGACTAGGGCATATTAGGTGGAGAGAAGGACTTACTGGTATAGATTCAATAGAAGATAAAGGGAGAATGATTAGAGATGGCCCATATAGATAGTTCTTTTGAGGAGCTTTTCTATTTAAAAAAAAAGAGAAGAAAAAATGAGACATTATCTTGAAGGAGATTTAAGATCAGAAGTTTTTTGTTGTTGTACTTTAAGTTGGAATAAATTTAAGCACTTTTAAATGCTGATGGAAGTGATCTGGCAAAGGGAAGAAAAATGACGATGTACGATGTACTAGGAAGTAGACAGAATGGCTAGTGGAATATCTTCGAGTAAGGAAGAGGGAATGGGGACCTAGTGGACAATTATAGGAGTTGGTCTCACACAATAATATGGACACTTCATCTACAATACAAGGCAAACAGGAAAAGTATATGAATAAAGAGGCAGGTAGGTGGTAAATGTGATAGTGGGAAATTGTGGAAATTCTTTCCTGGTTGTTTCAATTTTCTCAGTGACATAGGAAGTGATTTAGAATATTAAAAATAAAAATGGTATATTAGATGTAATCAGATATATGGAAATTACCAAGATCACATTTGAGGTCATAATATATTAAAAGGTAAGTCAATTACTAAATAATGTATTTATTATTAATATTATTTTAATTTTTTCAACATATTACAGGGGTACAAGTGTTTAGGTTATGCATATTGCCTTTGCTCCACCCGAGTCAGAGCTTCAAGAGTGTCCATCCCCCAGATGGTGCTCACCGCACCCATTAGATGTATATATATATTTTTTCTAGACACATTAACTTGTGTGAGTTCAAGAGTAGAAGAGCCAGTAATTTAGATTTAAGCAAGATTGAGACTTTGTTCTGTGAATGTGATGAAGCCAGAGGTACCCAAGGTAGTTGAAGAAACATGCTAGAAATTGAATGCATTTGCTCTTGGCAAGGAGGATAAGGAGAACATGATGTAGATGAGGGACAGTGGAATAGTTGTAGGATTATCAAATTGTAGGTCCTAGTGCGGCAGGAGAATTTTATTATTGCACTTAGAATTACTGAGTTTTTCCGGAACTGTCAGTGGTTTAACCAATTAGTCAAAGACTATCATTTTTGAACTCAAGTGTTATAACAGTAAATGTCCTGACCTCATCACAAGATAATCTTAAATTGAATCAACTTCTGGTGATGCAGAATTCCTTCTCCCAGTAAACAGAAATTTAGAAAGAATGTCCCGATTTTGTTATAAGTTAGGAAATAATATATTACCTCATAAAGTTAGGTAATATCACATAAATTAAAGAAGGCATGGTTTGTCAAAAATATTTTCAAAGTTCAACAATTTATGTGTCTTAAATATTTGTAAACACTGCCTCTTAAAGCCAAAATTACTATTTTCGGCTTTTCTGTTATATGATCTCTTGTCAACACTTCTAGCTTCCCATCCCATATAAGTAACAGACATATGAACTTTCTGTGTTTTCAGGATGCAGGGGCCCCATCTCTCCTTGGTATGATTAGAGAAAAAAATTGATATAAGCTTATGGATGATTACATAATAATGAGGAAGCCTAGGAAGTGGAACAAGGGTGATGATTTTTATTTTCTGCTTACAACAGTGCAAACGTATGTCCTACTGGAATGGACATATAGAATCAAGAAAATCTGGGGCACAGTATTCTTTTTTTTTTGGATGAGCATATGGTAAAATGTTGCAAAAGAATCCAGCAATTGAAAAGCTGTTTTCCAGCAATTCTGCAGAAGAACAGATAGGAAAACCAGAGACATGTTATGTGGTACTAAACCTCAGCTTTTTCCTGCTGTGATTGACACATCAAGATAAAAATCCCCACCATTCCCTCTGTATCATTTAACATCTACTTGAGGGGCCATGAATAAAAATAAGAAATTAATATAAATATTTAATCCATAATGGATTGTGAGCCTCCTATCATGGTGATAAATCCTAAGATATTTATGAATATTGCCATGGACTCTCAAACCAAATATATCAAACGATGCCAAGTAGAAAAGTTAAAAGATGGAATTATATTATTGTAACTTCTCAACTATCAGACTAAAGCATCTGGCACCACCAAACTTGAGTAGAAGTCCCTAGAAGTAAAGCTGTGGGAAATAGTTTCACACACTTCGTTTTCCTATTTATATCTCTGTTTTTTTCCTGTTTTTATGCAGACACACTTGCCTTTTCAGTCCTGGGCATTACTTCAGAAGGAATCAAGTCAGAAAGATGATATTGTTAAAAAAGTTTCAAATAAGTTGGGTTCAGATATAAGATAAACTATAGGCACAAATATGAGCAGATATCAGTTATTTTCAGTGATCCTTCAACAAATTAAAAACTTTGTATTCTTTTAAACAACCAAAAAAAAAAGCAGGCAACAATTATGGAACAAGAGTTTTCAGAAAATGGAAAATAGGCAGGCAGGACAGTGAGCCCTTAGGCAGGGGAAACAAATGAGGTGAGCTCCAACACTGATTCAACTTTTTGCGTGAAGGCTGTTTTAGGTCACAGGGCAGTAGGAAATAGGGCCCACTGCCTCTCTGCATGGAGGAGATAGAGTTCAGAGTTGGAGGAGCCCAAAGTGGCTAGACTTCACAAGGTGGAGTACTACAGAGAAGAAAGCTATGAAGAAAGAGAGGTCTGGAGATCTGTAGAGGTTTCTCTTTGAGCCTTCAGCTGAGTACTCAACACATGCATATGAAAAACCAGCAAGTCTGGGACAAGGATCACCAAAAAGGGGCAGGGGAAACAAACATCAGGAACCCCATAGGGCTAGAAATAGTTTGATTTCCAAACAGAAATTTAGAAAGACCTCTAAATACATAGCACATTAAATAAATTCTCAAAATGGTAATGCCTCAATAGTAGGACAAATTAGTTCTGGACCAAAAGCTGTTCTGGAGCTGCCTAACAGAGCCTGAAAACAGCCTTGAAAGGATCAAACTGTTTCCAAATAACAACTACATCCCAGAACAAAACCCCAAAATATTTAAAGGAATAGAAAAAAATAATTCACTCATAAAACCAAAATTCACAGTGTCTGGCATTCGATAAAAGTTCCTTAAAACTATGTACATTTATTATGGATGAATAACTAGAATAAATAAAAAAATAATTACTATGCATACAAAAAAGCAGGGAAATAGAACCCATAATAAAGAGACAAATCAAGCACTAGCAATATACCTAGAAATTACATGGATGATTGAATTTGTAGAGCAAATAAATATAACAGCATTTATAAATATACGTCATGTGTTCAAGAAAATAAAAGAAAGTGAACAGGAAAAAGACACTATATACACATGGCACACACTTATACACAGATATATACATATATAATATACATATACAGAAATATACACATATAGATATCCAAATCATACTTCTTGAGATAAAAAATGCACTAAATGGGATTGACAGAAAATTAGACACTTCAGAAGAATGGATTAGTGATCATCAAGACATAGCAATAAAAATTATACAAAATGAAACAAAGACAGGAAAATAAATAAATAGATCATCAGAGACTTGGGAGGCAGCTAAAAGCAAACTAACCTACATGTAATTGGAGTCTCAGGAGGAGAAGATAAGGGAAGTTAGAAAAATATATTTAAATATATGTAAATAACTAATGGCTTAAAAATTTCCAAAGTTTATAAACACTATAACACATAGATTCCAGAAGCTCAACAAAGCCTGAGTAGAAGAAATAGAATAACTACACTAAGATACATCATTATAAAACTGCTTAAAACAGATATAAAGACAAAAATTCTAAAAGCAACCGAAGCAGAAAAACACATTATATACAAAGGAAAAGAGATAAGAATGACAGCAAATATTCTTTCAGAAATAACACAACCTACAAGACAGCAGAATATCATTTTTAAAATTCAGGGTTGGGGTGAAACTATCAACCCAGGAAAAATATCCCTCAGAAAATGAAAGTGAAATGAAGACTTTTTAAGAAAGATAAATACAAAAGCTCATAAAAAAATCACCAAAAGCCCTGTCTTATAAGAATATATTTTTTAAAAAAACTCCTTGAAACATAAAGACAATAATACCAGATAAAAACTGGATCTAAACAAAGGAATAAAAAAATCAGTAGAATTCACCATAATAACCAACTAAAGAAAACCCATATGATCATCTCAATATATGATGAAAATGTACTTGGCAAAAGTTTAACATCCATTTATGATTAATTAAAAAGAAAAAAACTCTCAGCAATGTAGGAGTAAAAAGGAATTTTTTCAACCTATTAAAAGACATCTACAAAGAAACCCAGAGCTAACATCATACTAAATGATGATGCTTTGAATGACTGTCCTTAACCACTTCGGTACCAGCGTCGACTATAGTCATCACCTACAGATGAACGCGAGCATCGACTTAAGCCAACAGCCATGATATGAAGGCACACAGCCGAGCGTTGACTTTAGTCGACAGCCAAAAGCTTTTACTTTTACAGCTTTTATCTCTGCAGTTGCAGTGTGTACATTCAGCTAATAAGTTACTACGAATCTGTGACCTTTTAACAAATCCTTAGTAGGAGTTATTATAGTTATTTTCCTAAAGCTGCCTGTAAAGTAAAACAAGCTTTCAGTGCTTTTAAGCTTTCCTCATCACAGAAGAGCAAAACAGATTCGTCGCCAATGCACAGCACAAACTATGATGCGGACTGTGAGTACCGGCTGTGGGCAAGGTTTCGCGGCTGGTGAGCGTGGTACTGAAGTGGTTAAGAATGGGAATAGGACAAGAAAGTCTATTCTCAGCACTTCTATTTAGCATTCTGCTGGAAGTCCTAGCCAATATAATAAGGTAGGAAAAAATAAATAAGAGGCATACTGATTATAAGTGAAGAAATAAAGCTATCTTTATTTACAGACTACATGTTGCTATATGAGGAAGATCCTAAGGGATCTCTAAAATATCACCAGACCTGATAATTGAGTTCAGCAGGGTGGCAGAACTCAAAGTCAATACATAAAAATCAATTTTATTTCTCTAAATTGACAATAAATAGGAAATTTAGATTAAAAAGCCAATATTGTATACAATAACATCAGAAGTATGAAACATTAGCAGATAAATATGACAAAATATGGGCAAGACCTATATAATGAAAAGAAAATTTGACTGAGCTAAATTAAGAAAGTGCCAATTAAATGGGGATGAGATAGCATGCTCATAGATTAGGAGAGTCAATAGTGCTAAGATGTCAATTCTCTCCAAACTGATCTATAAATTCCATGTAACCCAACCAAAATTCTAGAATCTAAAAAAAAAAAATTACAATTTATTTATTTCAGAATATTATAGGGGGTACAAATGTTTTGGTTACATGGATTGCTTTTGTACTGATTGAGTCAAAGTTATAAGTTTTCCCATCACCCAGGTAACGTACATTGTACCCATTAGGTATGATTTCACCCATCTTCTGGTCCACCCTCCCACCTGCATGATCTGTTGAGTTTTACTATCATCTGTTTACATGAATGCTGATCAGTTAGTTCCAATTCAATAGTGAGTACAAATGGTGTTTGTTTTTCCATTCTTGCAATATTGCACTTAGAAGGATGGTTTCCAATTCCATCCAGATTGTTGCAAAAGGTACTAATTCATTTTTATGGCTAAGTAGTACTCCACAGAATACATATACCACATTTTATTAATATACTCATGAATTGATGGGCACTTGGGTGATTCCACATCTTTGTGATTGTGAATTGTGCTACAATAAACATTCTAGTGCAAGTGTCTTTTTGATAAAATGACTTTTTTTCCTTTGGGTAAATACCCAGGAGTGGGATTGCTGGATCATATGGTGGATCTACTTTTAGTTCTTTCAGGAATCTCTATACTATTTTCCATAGAGGTTGCACTAGTTTGCAGTCCCACCAACAGTCTATAACTGTTCCTGTCTCTCTGCAATCATGCCAGCATCTATTGTTTTGGGACATTTTGATAAAAGCCATTCTCACTGGGGTTAGGTGATATGTCACTGTGGTTTTGCTTTGCATTTCTCTGATGATTGGTGAAGTTGACTTTTTTTTATATGTTTATAGGCCATTAGTCTATCTTCTTTTGAAAAGCTTCTGTTTATGTCTTTTGCCCACTTTTTAATAGGCAAAAGACATGAACAACAGTTTGACTGTTGTTTAATTTTTTTCTTGTTGATTTGCTTGAGTTATTTGTAGATTCTGGTTATTAGGCCTTTCTTGGAATATGTGAATATTTTCTCCATTCTGTATGTTTTCTATTTGCTTTGCTGATTATTTCCTTGGCTGTACAGAAGTCTTTTAATTTAATAAAGTCCTATTTATTTATTTTTGTTGTTGCTGTAATTGCCCTTGGTGTCTTCTTCATAAGTTCCTTGCCTAGGCCAATATCTAGAAGAGTTTTTACAACATTTTTTTCTAGAATTTTTTATGATTTCATGTCTTAGATTTAAGTCTCTTATCTGCCTTGAATTAATTTTTGTGAGTGGTAAGAGATATGGATCCTGTTCAATCTTCTACATGTGCCTACTCAATTTTCCCAGCACCACTCATGGAATTGGGATTCTTTTCTCCAGTGTATATTCCTGTCTACTTTGTCAAAGATCAGATGGCAATATGTAGATAGTTTTATAGCTGGGTTCTCTGCTCTGTTCCAATCGTCTGTGTCTCTATTTTTGTGCCATTATCATGTTGTTTTGGTTACTGTAGCCTTGTAGTATAGTTTAGAGTCTGGTAAAGTGATGTTTCCAGATTTGTTCCTTTTGCTTAATGTTTCCTGGTCTATTTGGGCTCTTTTCTGGTTTCAGATGAAGTGCAGAATTATTTTTTCTAGATCTGTGATAAATGACCATGGTATTTTGATGGAGATTATATTGAATATGTAAATCACTTTGGGTAGTACAGACAATTTTAATAATGTTGATATCCATGAACATGACTTGTTCCCATTTGTTCACATCATCTTTCTTTCCTCAGTGTTTCGTAATTTTCTTTGTAGAGATCTTTCACCTCCTTGGTTAAATATATTCCTAGGGATTTTATTTTCTTTGTTGGTATTGTGAAAAGTATAGAGTCTTTGATTTGATTCTCAGCTTGACTGTTGTTGGTGTATAGGAATGCTACTGATTTGTGTACATTGATTTTGTAGACTTTACTGAATTTACTTATCAATTCCAGGAGTCTCTTAGTGGAATCTTTGGAATTTTCTAGATATAAATTCATATTATCAGCAAAGAGTGATAGTTTAACCTCCTCTTTCTCCATTCAGATACCCTTAATTTCCTTGTGTTGCCTGATTGCTCTGGCTAGGATGTCCAGCACTCTGTTGAATAGAAATGGTGAGAGTTGGCGTCCTTATCTTCTTCTAGTTCTGAGTGGGTATGCTTTGAACTTTTCCCCATTCAGTATGAAGTTGGCTGTGAGTTTGTCATATATGGTTTTTATAATTTTCATATGTGTTCCATCTATGCCTATTTTGTTAAGAGTTTTTATCATGAAAGGGCAATGACTTTTGTCAAATGCTTTTTCTGCATCTATTGAGATGATTATATGATCTTTGTTTTTGCTTCTGTTTATGTGGTGAATCACATTTATGGATTTACTTATGTTGAACCATCCTTGCGTCCCTGGGATGAAGTCCACTTGGTTGTGGTGGATTATTTTTTTGATGTGCTGTTGAATTCAATTTCCTAGTATTTTATTGAGGATTTTTGCATCTATATTTATGAGGGATATTGATCTGTAGTTTTCTTTTTTTGTTGTATCTTTTCCTGGCTTTGGTATCAAGGTGATACTGGCTTGGTAGAATGAGTTGGGGAAGATACCTTCCTGTTTGATGTTATGAAATAATTTCTGCAGTATGGGTATCAATTCTTCTTTATGGGTCTGATGAATTTCAGCTGTGAAACTATCAGGTAATTTACAAAGGAAAACCCATCAGGCTCACTGCAGACTTCTCAAGCAGGACCTTATAAGCCAGAAAGGATTGGGCCCCATCTTCAGTCTTCTTAAACAGAGTGATGGCCAGCCTAGAATTGTGTATCCTGCAAAACTAAGTTTCTTATATGATGGAGAAAGAAAGAAATACTTTCTCAGACAAGGAAACACTGAGGGAATTTGTCAAGACCAGATCTACCCTGCAGGAAGTACTGAGATCTTCATTATACATTGATCAGAATAATAGAAAACCACCAGTGTAAAATTACCCAAAAGCTAAAGCTCAGAGCACTTATAAAACATTGACTCGAGGTAAAACAAAGCATTGAGGTTCTACCAAACAGGATGAACAGAAATGCATCCCACTTACCACTTCTTTCAATAATCATGACTGGCTTGAATTCCCCACTCAAGAGTCATAGGCTGGCTGAATGGATAAAAAAATACAAGCCAAATATCTACTGTCTCTAGGAAACACATCTAACCCACAAGGACTCATTCAGACTCAAGGTGAAGGAATGGAAAAAAATATTCCATGCAAATGGAAATCAAAAGATAGCAGGTATGGTCAATCTCATATTAGATAACATAGACTTCAAATCAACAATAGTAAAGAAAGACAAAGATGGTCATTATGTAATGGTAGGGGGAGCAATCCATCAAGAAGTGATAACAATCCTAAATATTTATGCAGCTAACACAGGTGCACCTAGATTCATAAAACAAACCCTGCTAGATCTAAACAAGTGATAAATAGCAACATTGTAATTGCCAGGGACTTCAACACCCCACTGACAGAACTGGACAGATGGTCCAAGCAGAAAATAAAGAAACACTGGACTTTAACAGAACTCTAGAACAAATGGGCCTAACAGACATTTACAGAACATTCTACCAAAATCTACTGAATACACCTTCTTCTCATCAGCACATGGATCATTCTCTAAGATTGATCACATCTTAGGCCACAAAACCTTTCTCAGGAAATTCAAAAAAATAGAAATTATACCATGTGGAATAAAATCAGACCATAGTGTATTATAATTAGAAATCAAGTCCAACAGAAACATTCAATTCTACACAAAGTCATGGAAATTAAACAATCTGCTGTGAATGATTATTGGATCAAGGAGGAAATTAGTGTGGAAATAAAAAGACTCTACAAACTAAATGACAAAGGGGACACAAATTATCAAAATCTGTGGGATTCAGCAAAAGCAGTCCTAACTAGAAAATTCACAGCCTTAAATGCCTACATCAAAAAGACAGAAAGATCACAAATCAACAATCTATGAATCTTCTCAAGGAACTAGAAAAGGAAGAGCAAACCAAACCCAAACCCAGCAGAAGGAAAGAATAACTAAGATCAGAGCAGAACTAAGTGAAATCAAAAACAAACAAAAAAATAATACAGAAGATTAATGAAAGCAAATGTTGGTTCTTTGAAAAGATAAATAACATTGATAGACTTCTAATGAGATTAACCAGAAATAGAAAAGAAAGGACCCAAATAAGCTCAATCAGAAATGAAAAAGGAGATATTACAACTGATATCACAGAAATACAAAATATCATCTGTGAATATTGGCAACATTTTTTAAAGAAATTGTAATGGTGATTCTAACATTTATATAAAAATGCAAAAAATATAGAATAGTTAACACAAATTTTACAAAGAAGAGCAAGGATGAAGTACATACACTACATAATTTCATGACTTGTTAAAGCTAAAATAATCAACAGAATATGGCATGGGTATCATGTAGACATGTGGATCAGTGGAACAGAATATAGAGTCCAGAAATAGACTCAGACATATATGAACAATTGGTTTTCAGTAGAGGTGCAAAGCATTTCAGTGGGAAAAGAACAGTATTTTAAAAAAAACATTGCTAGAACGATTGAATGACACTATGTAAAAATGAATCAATCTTGACTTTTATCACTTCTCATAAATAAAAATTAGCTCAAATTTTATTGTAGATAGAATTGTAACTGCTAAAGCTATAAGCTTTTAGCAGATAATATAGAAAAAATATTTGAGACTTTGAGTTGGGCAAACCATTTCCTAAATAGTATATGAAAGCACAAACTATAAAAGAAAAAGTCAATAAATTGGACTTCTTCAAATTAAAAACCTTTGCTCTTTGAAAAACTCTGTCAGGAAGCCACAGTTTGGGATAAAATGCTTGCACAACATATATGTGACCAAAGAGCTGTGCCTAGAATATATATGGAGTTCTTACAACTCTAAAAGGGACAAAAACTATTTGAAACAAAAGGGTAAAAATTTGAACATGTACTTCACCAAAAAGATATACAGACGGGGGGAAGAAAAACACATAAAAAGATAGTCAACATCATTAGTCATTAGGAAAATGCAAATTTAAATCACATATGATTACACATCTAATATTATCTCTCTTTTGGGCCATGTGGTCTTAGTCACAGCTGTTTAACCCTGTTGTAGCACAAAAGCAGACACATATGATACATAAATCAATGAATATAGCTGTGTTGGAATAAAACGTTATGAACACTAAAATCCAAATCGCATTTATTTTTTCCATCTTACAAAATATTATTTTTTTCTTTCGAATTTTTTCCCAACCATTTGAAAAAATAAAAAGCATTCCTAACTCACAGACTATACAGAAACAGATTGCAGGCCAGATTTGGCCAATAGAACAGAGCTTGCAGATTCCTGGTGTAGAGCAACACTGCTTGTGAGAATTTAAAACAGTACAACCACTTTGAAAACAGTTTGGCAGTTTCTTAAAATGTTAAACATATACTTACCATATGATTCAGTCATTTCACTCTTACGTATTTACCCAAGAGAAAAGGAAGCATATGACCACAGAAAGACTTGTGCATGAATGTTCATAGCAGCTTTATTTTAGTAGCCCCAAACTGGAAATAACTCAAATATCCATTAACAGGTGAATGGACAAACCAATTGTGGTATATCTATGCAATGGGATCTCATCCATAACAAGGAATATGCTATCAATACATACAACAACAAAGAATGCATCTTAAAATAATTATGCTAAGTGAAAGGACCTGTTAAAAAGTACACATAGTATGCTTTAATTTATAATAAATTCTACTTAATGGAAGATCTATAGTGAAAGGAAGCAGAATAGCAGTTGCCTGGACAGGTAAGAGAAATGGATTACAAATGGCCACAAGGAAACTTTTGTGAGTGATAGAAATGTTCATTACGTTGATTGTGGTGTTGGTTTCAGAAGTGAATACATATGTCAAACTCCTCAAATTGTATAGTTTAAACATAAAATTATATTTTATGTCAATTATAACTCAATAATGTAAGAAACAAACTAGTCCTCAGAAACAATTTTACAAATTTTACATTCTACTCTAAATTTAAGTTAATGGTTGCCTATCCGGGACAATTACTTTTTAAACCTGGCCTCTAATTACAGAACAGTAGGCTTTAATTTCTTCAATATAGCACCAGGCTTTAGTAAGTGGATAGAGAATATATTTGTAGAGTAAAGCAGATAGTAGGCAATCATAACATCTGAATGAAGGAAGAAATACATTGTAAGAGAAATAGATATACCATTAAACATTCACTTTTTTGATTATGTACAAAACCAGTCATTTAGGGCAGTAAGAATTTAGAATAGTTCCTCTTTCTTTGAAATTTTAAGGTCAATTTTTATTTTCCCAAGTCTTAAGATTGAAAATGAGATGAGATAAGTTTGTTGTGAATTATGCCAGCTGGTGGGTTGAAAGTGAGTAATATAAATTACACCACTAAAAATTCTAAGTGCTAAATGAGAATTTAGAGATAATCTAGCCCAACTTCATTCTGAAGATAAGAAAACTAAGGTACAGAAAGGTAAAGTGACATTGTAACACCTTTTAAACAGCTTCCATTATACACCAATCAGACACCATTTTGTCCCTATCCATAGTCAATTTGTTGAGCTTCTAGGAAACCAAATAAAACTAGCCTAGTCTCTTCTACAAGATTAAATTCACCAGTTGGTGCAAGTATGTTTGCAACATCTCAATAACAAATCAATATTACCACCTTAACTTGTAAAGGTATTACAGACCAGTAGTAGTAGACAAGCTTATTCAGTTTTTTTAATAAGAAAAATATGAGATTGTTTCAAGATCTTAATGATCAATGAATAATTGCTCTGGCCATTTTTCTTTCCTATATGAGTACCGAAGCTGTTAAACATGTACATCTGAAACATTGTGTACAGAGTGAGTTTTGGTACAATAGATGATGTAGATTTCCCAATAGATTTCATTTAAAATAGTTTGACATACTCTATACACATTGGATTAAAAATGTTTGACCAATATAAATTAACACATTGCTCCTAAAAATTAATAACAATGGTTTAGAGTTTAATTGTGAGAGATGCATTTGGTGTGAAAAGATAATGTAGCGCTCTCTGTTATATTTATGAAACTATTTACATTCAGCACTGATTAAAAGGTTGAAATAAGTTCAAATACCATTGCTTTCATTTTTATTGGTGAACTCCAGATGGAAACTCTGAAGCCCAAATTGATTTACAAAGTCCTATTAATCTCAAATATTTTTGCTTGTTAAACATATAACCAGCACAACATTACTTCACAAACAAAAGCTTTACAAGGTTATCTTTTTTGTCTGATTTGCCTGGTATCTCCCTTGTCTCCTAAGCTTGCGATACACATTCTGAATAGGACCCTGTGAATGCAATTAAGGGTCATACATATGGTATAAAGAGTAGGGGATGGGGAATTAATTTCTCAGTTTCTCTTCCCTGGGCTACAGATTGGTTTGCAAGTTACTATTCAATTCAGCAACACAGCTCAGAGGAAAAGACCAAACTGCTACAGCTGCTCTGCATTATGAAAGCAAGAGAGAGGGAGAAAAGGATAAGATTTTATTTGCACACAAAATGAACATCCACAGTCTGCACACTCTGTTTGGGAATAGCTCTGTGTTTTGGGTTAGGTAGGTTTTTTTAATTTCTTTTTTCTTTTCCTCCCAAGTTCTATTCAGTTTATGAACATCATTAAAACGGAGACAGAGTACCCTTCTGGGCCTCATTCATGCAAATTGTGGACTATTCAAAAGCAAGAACATAAAGGTGACACTGAATGGCCAGGAAAGTACACTCTGAGGGTGATAATTAATGACATGAAGGAATTTGGGGAGCAGGATTAAACCATGCCTACACTGAGTCACCATCATAAACATTTAGACTCTAAAATGTGGTTTCACTGTGCAGTACCTATGAAACTCAGAAGACAAAACTTAAAATGCTCTTAAAGACAAAAAACACATTCACATGGGTAGACCTATCTACTAATTGAGAACATCATAGGTATTGATACTGGGAAGACTTGATAACACATTTGAATGGACATTAATCATTTCCTCATATAGAACAGGGTAACAGTGGAATTTGTCATACTTTCCATTTTGATCCTATCCATAGTCAATTTGTTAGGGTTCTAGGAAACCAAATAAAACTAGCCTGGTCTCTTCCACAAAATTAAATTCACTAGTTGGTACAAATATATTTGTAACATCTCAATAACAAATCAATAGTATCACCTTAACTCGTAAAGCTCCATCTTAACTTCTGGGTCTATTATATAACATTAATTCACATCTTACAGGTTCTCTCCTAGGAATGGTATTGCCATTTCTGATTTCCTCTTCCAATTGTTAATCAGTGAAAAATTGATTTGGTTCCCTCTTTCCCGCAGTGTACTCAGTTCCTCTCATTTTATCCCAAATGAGGTACCACAGGAATCCAAGCAACACCTTCTCCTTTCCCCCACATTCTCATCAACTTTTACCCTGTCCTCCTCTTCATCAACCTGCTCAAGATAATAGACTGAGGACATACATCTATTTCCTTCCTTCTCAAAAAAGAAATTACAGAAACAATATTTACAAAGAGAAAGAAGCTATATAGCTCTAGGGAAGGTGGGAAGGAGCAGTGAAGGAAGAAGTAAAAAAGAAGGAATAAAAAGGAATCATAAATGAGGCACAATTTTGAGGATTTACTGGTAGAAAGACAGAATATGAGATTTGAATTGATGAAGAAAGCAGAGAGAAACCTTGGGAGAAGACAGTGGATATATGGGTGGGTGACCCTGCTACCCTGGAAAAGTTCCAAAAACTAAAACACAACAACAATGCACTACAATTGAATCATAATTCTTATAAATCAAAATTATGATGGAGGATTCTTTAATCCAATGAACAGACAAAACAATTAAATGGGAAGAGCAAAAAGACATTTCTAATTTAGAAGATAAAATTGAGGACATTTCTCAGAATAAAGTATGAAAAAGAATAGTCAGAAAAAATATAGTTCAGATTCATGAATGATAGATTTAGGAAATTTAATATCATTCTAATAAGAATTATAGAAAGAGGAAAAAACAAGAGAGAGAAAAAAGCAATCATAGTACATAAATACAAAATAACTTCCTTGATGTGAAGAATAGTAACAGACTTCTGATTAAACAAAACCATCAAATATCAAGCAGAAAAAAAACTTTAAAAATTCACATTTATACAGATCCTGGTGAAATTTCAGTATTCAGAGATACAGAGAAAATGTTTAAAACATCTAGAGGTGAGGGGGTAGTTTCTGTTCTAAAGAATGAGAATTACATCACCATTAGACTCCATAGTAGCAATCCTGAATGCTAGCAAACAGTGGAACAAAGTCTTCAAAGTATTAAGGAAAAAAAAAAATTGAAACTTATTTGGTATTTTGGTTTCTAACAATCCTTTGAATTATAATGGGATGTGAGGGAAAACTTACTTTTTATTTTCATTTTAGGCCAGATTAGGCCCATAGGGCAACTTCAGCCTGATGCTTGTTTTGTATGGTCTGAGAGCTGAATTGGCCCTAGCCACTATGTAAACAAATGAGCAAGACTACATTCAAATAAAACTTTATTTGTGAATACTGAAATTTGAATTTCACGTAGTTTCCAATTCACATTGAAAACTACATGAAATTCACATTGAAAACTACATGAAACTTGCATTGAAAACATGTACTCACCCCAAATTGCTATTAACTGATCAACACCTAAGTGGACATATAGGAATAACATCTATCGGGTGTCCAGCAGGTGGGGCGGGAGGGGATGGGTATATATATACATAATGAACGTGATTCGCACCAACTGGGGGATGGACAAGCTTGAAGCTCTGACTCCAGGGCGGAGGGGAGGGAAGGGCAATATATGTAACCTTAATATTTGTACCCCCATAATATGCTGAAAAAAATAAATAAAAATAAATAAATAAAAGACAAATAAGATCACTATATAATGGTGAAGGGTACAGTTCAACAAGAAGACATAACAATTCTAGATGTGTATACACCAAACTTAGGTGTACCCAGATTCATAAAAAAAAAGAAAACTATATTAAATTCATATTAAAAACTATATGAAATTCAAATTTCAGTGTACACAAATAAAGTTTTATTTGAATGTAGTCTTGCTCATTTGTTTACATAGGGGCTAGGGCTGATTTTGCACCACAACAGCTGAGTTGTGACAGAGCCTATACATAATGTAGTTATTCTCTGGCCCTTTTCAGAGCCACCCTATTTAAAATCCTTTGTTGTTTAACCATATTGAGGTTAATTCCCTCTCCCTCCCCACCAAAAATACAATCCCACATTCCATCTCCTCAGGGCTGCCTAAATCTTGCTAGGTAACATAAGAAGCAATGCACACAGTAACAGGACTCACATAAGTTAAAAGGTAATAGAATGCAAGCTAAAATTACAATCAAATGCTAAGCCAAAATAAAGACATTTTTGGACATGCATGGACTTGTAAATTATACAACCTCTCAAGGCAGCCTTCTAAAGCAACAAAATAGAATAAGAGAAAGAGGTGATGTGATATGTAAGAAATGGCAGCAGAATATGATTTGTATAAAATGAAAAGAACAAAAAGGTAATTAGAAGGGAATCCACTGAACCTTGGCACATGAAATATTCTCATTTGGGTAGAGATTTAGTGACAGAATTATATTTACCTATCAGTTCAGTAATAGTACATATAGAGTGAATAATATTTATATAATAATAAACTGACAATACTGCTTTTATTCTGTGCAAGTTATTATACTTAACCTATGGACAAAGAAAACACAATAATTATTAATACTTATAGGTCAGAATAAAAATTTGATATAACTTGATAGTGAAACTTTAATAATGTAGTTAAAAATCATAGGTCAAAAGTAGGGTTATAATGCTAAAATACTCATATTTTTAGGAGATCATAACTGTCTGATGTTAGTCAAGAAATAGAAGTTAAAAGAATATCTACCAAAAATATTAATTGTGGTTACTGCTGGAAGATATGAAGAAACCATTACTTCTTATTTATTTTAGACACTTTCTTGTTTAACCTTATGTACCTTGTTCAGGATGACAAATACCCAATCTCATTTCCCATTTTCTCAGGGTTACCTAATATTTTGTTGGGTGATAAGGGGAGCAACAAACATGTTATCACACATCAGCATAGATCAAATAAATAAATTAAAAGGTAACATAATTACAGCTAAAATAAAGTTTTTACAAATTCCTCATAGGCTGGAGCTGGGAGAGAGATCGTATGCTCTGTGGTGGCCTGCTGGGGGAAGAGATGCCTGGTCTGATTTGCATTTTGCTATCCTCCAATGATATCCTGTAGGTAGGGACAGATTACTTTGACCCAGGGCTACTGTTGGGGCTAAGAAAACAATACCCCAAAGTATTACTCTTTGGCAAGCTAAGTATTTTGAACTGAAGGACATCCGCAGGGCCCCAGAAGCAAAAATCTCTTTCTGACCTCCTCCTGCCCTTCTTTCTCCCGCTCCCCTTTCTCCTTCAAGGCAGGGCATAGAGACTAGAATTTCTTTTCCCCACAGTGGGTCATAGAAACCAGAACCTACCTCTCCTAAAGCTAGCCATAAAACCTAAAAATATTACTCTAACCTTCCCCTGTCTTTCTGTGTAAGAGTTGTCCATAAAGAAACTCTTTGACCCGTCTTGCCTGATAGTAGGTCATAAGACTCTATTCCTGAAGGGGTCCTGCCTTATACCTGGGAGGAAACAACATCACACAGTGAGGCCAAGAAGAATCTGAACAGACAGGCCTTGCTGAGTTTGCCCCCTCATGAGGTCTATTACCATGAGATCATTCTCTTTTGTTCAATCACATTTCTACATGGCTGTTCATTGTTCATAGAACCTAAACATAAAAATAGACAGTTTTCCCTGAGTTTTCAGGTCTTCATTTCTGAAGCTTTCTGTATCACCAAAAAACAAAACAAAACAAAACAAAAAATATTTGATTAAATAAACTTGTTATGTTTTTCTCTTGTTACTCTTGTTAATCTGTCTATTGTCATAGGTATGCCAGCCATGACCCTTATGATGGGTGAGAAATAGTATCACACTTTTCTACCCCTATGCTATTCTGTGGTCAAAGAATTATGAAAAAAATTGATTGATGGGAAGCAGTGTGTACTTGAGTCAAAGTATAATTACATCTGGATTAAGCCAAATTAAATTTTGGTCTGATGGCCCAGATGGCCATGTAGATAAATGGATGGCCATTGATTCTGAAGGAAGAAGTAAATTTGGGTCAGTTGTAAAACTCTGATTTGGAGGATTTGGGTCACTAGGTAACGGCTCCTGGACCCCAGTGTATTCCAAATGTTCTGTAACCAGCCAGAGATGTCATAAATAACTTACCTTTGGCCACTGTAGAGGCTCCTTATCTTGAAGTCAAGATCTCTCTGCACATCATGCTAAAGTCAAACAAGTTCCTACTGAGCCCAGGGAAATGGCTCACTCAGCATGGAAAAAGTACACCCAGCAGGCTTCCTCCCTTCAAGTGTTTTTCTCTTGACTAAAGCAACATGAAATGAAAAGAGAATAGCAACCAAATAAACAAATAGTTCAAGCAAATGTCTTTTGCAGATAAATTACCAGGAGAGCAAGGCTGATTTTCATGACTACTCTCCTCTCAACTCTGTTATTTCTTATCCTCACCCAAATCCATGGGGTAGGAATCTATCCTGCAGGATTCATGCTTTGTTTATTGTCCATGCCTCTGAACAATTACATGAGAAAGTCTAAATCCTTCAGGGGATTTTTCCTTGCTTGTTTTTATGGACTTTGGCCTTGCAGTATTTTAAAAGTCATTTTGCTTCCAATTATCAATGCTACTGACTTACTGAACTCTACTTCCTCCTGATTTCTCCCACTTCCTCTTCTTCCCTTAAGCAGTTTTTTGTGTTTCAGGAATAAACTTCTGAATCTTTCTCTCACCTCTTCACTCCAGTTAGATTCCCCCTGCTGGTCCCAACTGCTAATCGGACCATTTCTCCACACTAAATTACAGAATTATCCCGAGGCAACAAAACTTTAACATGAATGTTTCTTTGCAGTTCAAAAGTATTCTAGGCACTAGGTGAATACCTAGTGAGAGTTCGTCCCAAAATGTACACAGCAGTATTCTTTGGGGTTTAATTTAAGCTATGAAAGCAAAAGATAAAGAGACATTACTTCACCAACATGTTTTCCCTGTTTATCAGTTCTTCAAGGTCATCCTCTAATACTGGCAGCCTTAAAGTCACTCTATGTCTTTCTCTGTTAACAGTGGCTCTTATGACTCCCACTCCTTAGCTTTGCAGGGTCCCTCTGTAACCTTCTGTGAGTATATAAACAACTAGGCAGCCTTGCTTTTTTTTTTTTTTTTTTTTTTTTTTTTTTTTTTTTTTGCCGTCTCTTAGATTTGCTCCTGAATCTCTGCTGAATTATATTTGAATAATTCATCCAACTCAATTTTTACTGAGTGACTAATGTGCTAATTAAAAGAAGAGTCATTTTAAGGTTGGATTGGGTGCTCATTACTAAACATCACTGTAAAACATTCACATTATTTTTGGGAATTTGAGGGGAAATACAGAAAGGACAGACATATGTAAGCATGTTAATACCCTTTCAGAACCATGATCAGAATCACCATTTTTTTCTGATCTTGGGAGTGTTTGTGTTATAAATTCTGGGCTCTGTCATTTCTTGCTGGGTAAGAAGGCATTTAGGTAATGGATGATACAATTTAAAACAAAAATACCCTAAAACTGCATCGCAGCCTAAATTGTTCAAGTGTCTAAAGAGCAATTGGATCCAGTAAACAAGGCTATCTTGATTCCAGGAAGTTTTTTTCATTTTTCAAGCCATGCTTTGTATGTATCAACACATTTCTGCATTTTATTGTTCCTTTATATATATGTAGACACACACAGTTGTAGAAATAATGTCATTTCTGTCTGACAAAGAAATGAAATTTTAGTGACAATTGTTTAAAGAATCTATGTGACAGTCTGCAGGCAAATGATCTTTTGAACAGAAGACTTTCCCTAAAAGTCATGGTGTAAAAGCTTTGAAAAGCATATTTGAAATCTTCAGTAAGTGACGTACACTGATTTCTCAGATAGTCTTGATTAGACTTCCTATCTAAAAGTATAGTAAAACCTTGATTAACGGAAATGCTTAAAAAATGGGATGTTCTGGCTAATTTAATTCTGTAATGAAAAAGATACCTCTTTCTGTTTCAACTCTTCTTATTAAAAATCTTTCTCAAATACATGGTCCTTCTTTCCTAATACCATAGTGATTACAAATGCATTTTTCTTTGATGGCTGAAAATTATGGAATCACCATTTTGAACATGGAGGATTACTACAAATTCCAATAGATGCTCAAAATTTAGAGTATTGTTATATATATCTTGCAAGTTATAATTTCCTAAGGTCTTTATGAGTTTATTAATCTAGCATTTTACTACTTTTCCCCCTAGAGTGTACCTCGTATCAATAATTGGACTGCATTATCTACTTGGTCATGATTTACTGTGCACTGCTCTCAGAAATTAGTAATGGACTCATTCTCTCCTGATAAGCCAGTCCTTGCAGGCAGGGCAACACTTAAGGAAGCACACAAAGATGCCTTGAATATTGTATCTATTTGGTACTAAGAGGAGACACATTTCAGTGTTCAAAAATGTGGAGAATAAAAGTATTAATATGCAGGTAGATCCTTCACACTGTAGACATAAAATAGTTAATAGTCAAATTTCTCATGGCTCAAGTTGGGAGTAAGAGGTAAAATGAGTGCTGTTACATACCACAGTACCTCATGGGAAATATCATAATATCTAGGACTTACATGCAGAGGGCTTCTTTTTCAAGATTAGCATTAACCTGTAAGCTGCTTTCTCTCTGCCCAAACCCTAGAGAACTCTATAACTCCTCCCACTATAATGGAAATTAAAGAGATACCCACAGACAGTGCTGAACTAAATTAGACAGATAGCAGTCAAATCAAGATTCACAGATATGAAGAAAGGGATTTTGCAAGGAAGGCAGACCTCCTTGGAAATTAAAAAAAAAAAAAAAAAGAATTCTGAACATAGAGTATAAACTGTGAGAAATTCCAAACAGGGAGACTTAGAGCTTTAATTCAAATATTATTAAAAAGTCCTACCCATTATAAGGAAGCAAGAACAATAAAAAGCAAAATAGCAAACAGTGGAATATTAAAAGATACGAGTCAGGAAAATCCAGCACTGCAAAACCAGAGTAGTGAGAAAAGAATAAGGCTCTGAGTAAAGGCAGGGTCATGCCCCTTAGTCTCAACTGACTCAGTAGGTTCTACCAATTCCCCCGTGAGCATGCTTTGGAAGATCTTCAGGTGGAGTGGGAGGACCAAGACATGGGTTCATGTCTAGATCCAGGACTTTTTAACTGGGTGACCTTCAGTAAGTTATTTGGCCTCAGTGTCCCAAGAAATCAAGGGACTAAACAAAGCTACCTATTGCTTGATGCTGTTGTTTCAGGATTAAATAACACATATACAAAGTGATCAAGTAAGTGCTCCGAGTATGTTGCCTATGGTGCTGCTGCTGCTGCTGCTGTAACTGTGAGTAAACATGTGAACAAAGTACAAAGAAAGCATGGCAACATGGCCTTTTCTGGCTGGGAGCGGTGGGAGGGCTTCACATAGGAGACAAACTTTGCACTGGGTCCTGAGGGATGAGTAGGAGTTTGCTAGATTGAAAAAAAATAAAATAAACACACAATTTCTAGGAGTAGGAGAGATGGGAGGGTACATGTAAACAAACAGACAAAAACAACAACAAAAAGTATGGAAGCTTAAAAAGAACAAGGCCCCAGGAGTCAGGAAAGCAATTATTTCATATAGGAGTTCATAAGACATTTTAGAAAGAAATTTCACAGAAATTATTTCATTTGATATCCATAGCAGCTTTGATGAAGTGGGTTAGCAGTTTTTACTAATGGCAAAGCTATGACTCAGAGAAAATTTTTTTCAAGGACAAAATATTTAATAAATACTTTTCTGATGTACTTTCCCAACCTCACATGTGTTAATGAGGAGCAGGGACTAGTTTGTTTGAACCAGTAGAGACAGAGTTGTTTAGATGTACAGGTATGTCAGAGAGTCCCCTCCCACGTAGCAGATTATGATCAGAGTCACAGATGTGACCTGATTCATTGAAGACACTGAGGCCATGTGCCATAGAGAACCCTAATGAGCACCAACTCTGGACGGGTCAAAGGTCAGTTCAAGGTTGGGACATCAACATCAAGAGTTCAAAGCTAAGTGCAAGTGGAATAAAAACAAAATCAGTCAGGGATTCGTCGAAAAGTAACCCTGGGCAATGGCTGCAAACATAGGCTGCTGTCTAGGATTTGCTTTTGTGGGTTGGCACATATGTGGCGTGTGGAACGATCAGGCATTTAGAGTTCCAAGGAAGAGACTAAAGTACTTACTAGGAGCCTAATGATTGGCATACATAAATGAACCTCTAGTGAATAATTTAATAGTTTCTGAATTTTAAGAATCATACAGAACACTTAGAGGTAGAACGAATCTTAACTATCATCCAATTCAACTCCCACATTTTACAAATGAGAAAGCTCATTTGTCAGGAAGTCAAATAATAGGAAACCTGCAATAAAACTCCAGGCCTCCTGTTTCCTAATCCAGTGCTCTGTTGTATTGCAGTAGGAATCATGGATTACAGTATATCTGCTGCCTAGATTCTGCCAAAGTATTCTATATGCAAATACGTGCCGTTTCCTTTCCTAACTCCCACCCCTCTATTTCTAAGAAATACCGAGAGGTGGGAGTCAAAATGGAGTTGAAGAGACTCTAGCAGACAGAAAGAGCAAGAGAACTGGTAAAAATTATTCAGAAATGTTCAAGGTCTAGAACCAGATCTTTCATATCTTGGTCCTTGCTATTTACCTCTACCTTACTTTTTTTTCTTTTTTTTCCTCAAATTCCCTTAAGTTTAGCAATTAAAATTCTACTCCTTGGCTTTGCTCTATGCCCTGGTCAAGGACATTGTTGAATAATGTTCTGTATCAGCCCAGCAGATAAAACTATCAGGAATCTCTTCACTAATTTTGGATTAAGAAATTTACTAATATACAGTAATGCATGTATAAGATGTGGAATTGTCTCAATTCTCTTTCTGGCAGTGCTTATTCTATTGCTGTTTTAAGTAGACTAGAACAGATTTAAAATGTGTTTGAAGAATGAGGTGTGCAAATATGAAGTATAAACATAAATGTCTTTTAATACTTTATATTAAAGTCAATGGAGGAAAACTTGCTTGCTACTTGGAATAAAAAGAGAGATACATCAATTAAACATAGGAAAGATACCGGTAACATACGAAGAACATAATCTAGTAAAGGGGATTCAAAGAAAACAAGGGCATTTTACAAATACTTCAGTGAGAAAAGAAGTACCAGAGGAAAAATAGGTCCACTAATAAATGAAGAGCATGAAATTAATGATGAGTCTAAAATGGTAGAGATAATGAACTCATTTGTAAAATTGGTCTTTAACAAGAAAAATGAAGATAGGAAGTTTGAACAATTAAGAAGTAATGAAAACGTTGCAAAAATAGCTGTTGACAAAAAAACAAGAAAGAAAAGGCCGATTCTATTTTGGGCTTGATCAGAAGAATTATCTCATGGCGATGAAAGAATTTATTACGTCAGTGATAATGCACCTAAAATCTTAAGCTAAGTTTGTGGCCATCTTGATCAGCTTTATTTTCATATCCACGACTCGGGGTAAAGCGGCAAGAACTGGAGGTACTACTTGTCAAATTTATGCATGTGCAGAAGGTGGTGCATATACCATGCGTAAAGGGTGAAAAATGAAATGTTGTTTCTACCCTCCAAGCAGTACTCGTGGGCGTGGCACCTTGTGAGTAGCTGAAACTATGTTTTGCACATATAAAATGTGTGATAATTTTTTTCTGAAAATAAAGAGGTGTAAGTTGAAGAAAAGTTGGTTGACAACTTTAAGCAGGGCAACAGAAAGCAAGGCAGGATGACGATAGATTACCTTGTCTGCTCTATGATTTCCTGCTTTCTTTTTGTTGATGGGTAGCATAGACATTATATGACTGTGACAAATACATAGAAAAAATACAGACAATCATTGACTTACTATGGTTCTAAATGATTTTCCAGCTTTATGATGGTGGGAAAGTGATACGTATCCAATAGACACTATACTTCTAATTTTGAATTTTGGTATTTTCCTGGGCTAGAGATACGTGGCACAATATTCTCGTGATGCTGGGCAGCAACAGCAAGCTGCCACTCCCAGCCAGCCACGTGATCTTGAGGGTAAACAACTGACATTCTACAGTGTACCGTGTTGCCAGATGATTTTGCCTAACTGTAGGATAATGTAAGTGTTCTGAGCATGTTTAAGGTAGGCTAGGCTGAGTTATGGTGTTCCATAGTTTAGGTGTACTAAATGCATATTTGACCTATGGTATTTTAACTTACAATGGGTTTATGGGGTTTTAACCCCATCATAAGTCAATAATCTATACTTCATATCTCTGCATTATCAAAGCTTCATTATCTTTTCCTGATCTACCCATGATCAATTAGATACTAGTAATGTTTTAAAATAGATTCTGCCATTATGATTCTCTTTATCAAACTTGAATACCATGCATGAGGCTGGAGACTCTCACTAAAAGAGCAACAGAGGAAGTGCAGGACCTGATGGAGCATGGCGATGATGCATAGAATGCTACAGGCATCTCAATGGCCTTTCTTCTTCCTCCCATCAGAAATTTTTGGGCAAGGTTTTTCCAAAACAATCACATGTCAGATGACATTGTCAATGTCGACAGAAACAGAATGTATGCTATATAGCAATTAAACATGCCAATTTTTAATTGATTCAACAAGTATTTATTAAGCATGTATTATATCCAAGGAAGATCTGGAAAGGGATGGCTGAGATTTAAGCAACAGTATGACTGACGTGAAAAAGTCAGCCTTTCTGAGATCTCTGGAAAAGAGCTTTCCAGGCAGAAGAAACGGCAAGAAGGAACAGCAAAGTCCTTAAGGCAGGAATGAACTTGATGAGTCTGAGAACTTTAAAGAATGACAATGTGGTTGTAGTATGGTAAGTGAGAGGGGGGAATGCTTCTGGATGAGGAGGCAGAGGTAGGCAGGAGGCATATCAAGTAGAATTTTGTAAACCATGACGGAGAATTTAGATCACATGCTGAGTGTCGTGGAAGACACTGGAACATTTTAAAGTAAATCACGTTGACATTATTTACAAGTTTAAAAATTAGTCTCATTTTAATAAATAAGGATGGCTGCCTTCTAATTTGAGGGTAAAAAATGAGTAAAATGTTTGAGATTAAAATTGAAAAACATATCAAATGAATCACACTTCAGATGCAAAATTAGGAATGACTGTATGTTAGAGAAACCCTGTTTTGAACATACGGGAGTATATCCAAGAGGATGGTAGAAGATGTTGAAAGGAGTCTTAGGTTTAGGGCTAAAACCAAAAAGGTGCCTCAGGTCAAAGTTCGAGCACTTCCCTGGGGTGGTAAATGGGCAGCCACAGTAGTAGATCAAGAAGTAGATGAGTTTCAAAAGAAAAGAGCAGGGCCCTTCGTACTAAACACTATATTGTTACTGAAAGCTTGGCACTTGTCCTCGAGGGCATATCAGAAGAGCAAGAACAAGTAGTTTGCTAGCAAATGAGGAGGATGGAGACTCCTGTCTGAAATGCCATCAGTCCTAATAATAAGCAGAAATGCAGAGCTTTTGAAGAGTGGGTTTTCAGATTCTGGCAGTTGCTGTTCAACTACAGTTGATTTTAATCCTCCCGTCTCAGTTGAACACTCCTTCCCATGACCTTTACCCTGGACCTCCCTCCCCCAGGTCTGCCAGGTCTGGCTGAGCCATTTCCTGTAGCACAAAGAACAAAAGACATTACCCTGCCCCTCCCAACCGCTGGCTTTGGACAGGGATGCAGGTTTTAGTTCTCAAAAAGCAGAGTGGTGGATGTTTTAAAGAGACAGAAAATATTTTGGTCGTGTTTTTCATGCCATTTCCTCTATTACATATTCCCCACTGTCAATATTTCCCTTCTATATCCATGGGAGGAGGGGTGACTGCTCTGTTACAGTATTAGCCCTCCCTCCAAGAAGAACTGATTTAGTTCTATTTGCCATTTCCAAACCCAGAATTCTTCCTCTATTAAAAAAAAAGAAAACTCAACCGAAAAATAAATGTTTCAGTATTCCAAATAATTCTCAGGCAGGGTAATTATACATATAATCTGAGAAGAACCAGTGTTCTGGGAAAATACAAGATGATCTGGAACACCAAAGTGACAAAAGAACTTTGACTCCTATTGAGGGTGGATTTGAGCCCAGATTCACCAGTTGTAAGCCCTTCTTAGGAACATCCCAGAGAAGATCCTGCAGAGTCACAAGGAATAAAACTCCATCAGACAGAAGAGATACTAACATGCTGAGCATCAAACTGGCTGGAATGCCAAAATAGCACATGGCATGTGTAAAAAATACTAATGAGATAAATAAATAAAAAGAGAATCGGAAAAAGAAAGGAGCCAGACTATTAAAAATGAGAGAACTACAGACGCTTAGGCAGGTAGAGAAAACAATGAGGAGGGAAGAGAAGAGGGAAGGAAGAGAGAAAGAAAGGTGTAGTTATGGTTTCTGTGATGCACAAGAAAACACACTTCTCTGGGTTCTTTTGTTCTTGAACTCTGCTTCAGAAGAAACACGTTCCAAGTACAATGCATCCTTCTGCAGACTGAGTTAAAAGGCTGTTGCCACATGTATTCAAAAGTGTGTGCCTATGAAACCACAACACTCTGAAAGGAAAGGAGTATTTAGTGCTCACGTAGATTTTGCTCTTTTAAGAAACAGTAATCAGTCTGTGTATGTAATTTGGAGAGTAATGTAAATTCAGATAGGGCTTGTTTATAATTGGGAACTAATGTGGGAGTATTGTGCTAATGAAAGAGTCAAGAGGGAAGCAGAGGCTGCTCTTTAATGGATAGTTTTTAATAGTAGTAATTGCAAGACACAGCAATTTTGCTTAACAATGAGGCCATTGGTTGGTTTGTGAGGGCCTATTACATTTTTCTATGGCATCTTTTCAATCATTGTGCATTGGTGGTGAATTGGCCTAGGTTTTAGGTGGGGGATGGATTCATGGAGTAGTTATTTCTTTCTGCGGGGAGGATGTCTCAGGAAACACGTGCCTTAGGTGATGCCAAATTTCACTACACAGTACAGCAATAGCAGAGGGTAATTGCCTCTCTAAATGAGAGGCAGTAGGGCGATGGTAAACCTGGAGCTGCATTACTAAGGCAGCTTTTATGCACATGGGGGGTCATTGTTTCTTGCTCTGTGTCTTGCCCTTGGCCAGGGTTTGGAGCCCTGACCTTGCAAAAAAATGAATGAGATGAAAGTTGGAATTCACTAAAGGTAAGCAGTACAGAGTAATATAAAAAACATAGAATTGGAATTATAAATACTAGTGCTGGAATTCTAGCTCTACTACTGACTAGCTGTTACCTTGTGTGAGTAATAAACTCTCTGAGTTTCAGTAATAATATAAGAATAATAATATACAGCCCCTAGCATTCTAAAGCTTAAAAAATTATTATGTAAAGTACTCAGTTTCAGCTCCTAACGCATTGAATCAAGTTATTATTTTTATCATCAACATTTTAGAAGTTTTCACTTTAAAATCTAGAATTGTACTTACCAATATATAGGAATCTAAAAACATAAAGTTGGGGGGAAAAAAGCAAGTTGCAAATGATTGTATAAAACATGATAAAATGTACATAGAGATTTTTAAAAACCAAAAATACTACCATGTATTATTTAGGTATCAGAGAAATAAATGAGAATGATACATCTCAAATTCAGAACAGTGGTTGCCTCTAGAGGAGGATGAAAGAAGAAGGGTGGGAGGAAATATAAAGGACAGGGAGAAGTACACAGGGTAAGATGGGGCTCCACCTGTCACCAAGATGCTTCACTTCTTAAGTTCAGTTGTGGGTATATGGGTATACATTATTTATTATATCTTTTCTTAGGTCTGGTGCATTTTAAATTATTTTATTTAACTTTTCACTTCCACTTCTTCTATGTTAGAGGAAAGATAAAATCATGCAAAACATACAGGAAAACTATCACTGAGCATTGATATACAGCTTGCTAATAATATTTAATAATTTACAGATAGTTTTGTGTACATTATCTTATGGGATCTATAAATATCAACACACTTATGCAAGGTAGCGTGGGAGAAAAAAACACAGCTTTAAGTTTTTTCTCAAAGCTTGACTTTGGTGAGTTTAGCCATGTGATCTTAGTCAATGCCCTTGTTCTCAATGATTTCATTTCTTAATCTATAAAACTAGAATAATAATGCTTACTTCATGGGGAGATTGTGATGATTACATAAAATAGCACATGGACCTAGCATTTAGAAGGCTCTCCACTAATATAAGTTCACCTCATTCCTATCTTGGAGAAACCCACAAGGACACTGTGCTCCTCTGCAGTTGTCCCTCTGGGTAAATGTAAGTTTCAGGTTATTTTAATATGAGAGGCTACAATATAGTCTTTTTGAAAAATCACCAGAGCAGAGGTCCCATGGTACTCAAAAATATGGAGGGGGGGAGGAAGTAGGGATTAAAGAATGGGTCAGAGGACCATTCCTAATATTATTTAGGAAAAATTAAGTCAACGATTACTTTGCTTATGTAACATTTACGGTCTATCACCAACAGACTCAGGAATAGAGAAGTATGGAATGTAGTTAAATATAACATATAAAATGTAGTGACATGAGAAAATATAGCATCAAATCTCATTCTGAAACACAGGAAACATTTCCATTTCTTTGAAAAACTTTCCCAACAGGATGCTAGCACCAGAGAATTTAACAAAATAGACGCAAACTTTCTTTTACTTAAGCTATTTCCCAATATCTCTCTCTGTGTCTCTCATTCCAAGAGCTTGTAAGAACTAACCTGCTTTTAGTCCTGGACAAAGAAACACATTGGGTAGGAAATCATTTGAACTTGAAATACTACAACAATTATTAGACAATCTCTATGCTAATCAAAGTGTAACCTACAAAAAAAGGCAAAAGAAAAGTAAAGGTAAAACCATGAGTCAGAATCCAGTTCATTAAAATAGGTGACCTTTAGCTATGCTTCATTGGCATTTTCTCCTCACAAAATATGACCACTTATATAAGACACCATGAAATTACATACCTGTTATAGTTAGTTTTGCTCTTTGCAAATGGAGCTGCTTAAACTAGAAATTAGAATAATGTATTGTATCCAAGTTCATGCTTTTTAAAGGAACCTAAAAGTATGTTTGAATTTTACTGCTTAGGTATGAAAATGAAAATAGAGAATTTAAACACACACACATACACACACTCACACACACATCCATACACACATGTATCTTTTTTCCTAAACTTCTTACATAGAGAGTTAAAGGAAACTGGTATATTGACTTGTCCCTTTGATGTTCATGCTAAACAATAGAGTAAATAAACTCTGTCCTGTTTGTATTTATATCAACATTAAGAAAGTCCATTTCAGGAATCTGCTTTTCAAAAAGCAAAATTTTAAGCATTATAACATTTGATATTATGCAGTATTGTTAAAGGTATAGAGAAGCAAGCATTCTTAAATGCTATTAGTAGGTGCAATCACTTTAAAGAACAAGTTGACATTACCTTATATATCATATATCAAATTTTAATTGTATATGCTTTTTGATATAGCATTTCCATTTCTAGGAATGTAGCCTACAAATGAAAAGGGTATTAGTGAAGCAATGTTTCAATAACAGAAGAATAGAAACAACTAATATGTCAATTAATAGAGTATTGGTTAAAAACATTGGTACAGTCATAAAGTTGGATCCATTTCTGTCATTAAAAGGAATAGAATAAGCCTCAAATGTGCTAAATACATATTTAAGTGAAACAAGCAAGGTTAAGAAACAATTTATATACCATAATAACATACACACATACACTTGATTATAGATGGAATAAATGTCTCTAAAAAGGCTAAGATTTTTTTTTTCTGGGAAAGCAGATTAGAACTGAAAATGAGATGTATACTAATTCTTTATTGTATAGCCTTTTGAATTATTTCACTATTTCTCATATTAGGTATTACCCTTTCCAGTTAAAAATATTACTATTGGTGTTGGAAAGGGCAATATGTAATGTTGATTCCATTTTCCCACTTGCGTTTGAAGCAGAATAAGAATAAACAGACAAATGGAAAATTTTAGCGTTAGGATTATGGCCAAATTGGTTTGCTGTCATCCAAACCTTTAAATAAATGGACTAAACTATTCAATCATGGTAACACCGTACTACCATAAGTCTCTTCTATAGGAGCCTGAGAACTAGAGAAGGTTTATTTTCTACAGACAGTATGAGTTTGAATTAGAGAAAGACCTTAGTGGGAACCCATCCAAATGTGTTTAGTTCTTTACCTTCCATGCATACCAGGGAAGTCATTCTTCCTACCTACAGTAAGTTTCTTTTCATAATTTCCCCTTAGAAATAAGAAAATCCCATTTTCTCAATGGAAATTTGAGGAATTAGAAATAAGTTCTCCCTAAAAACTGGAGAAAAATATTAAATGCCAACTTAGACTGTGGAACCTGTCTCATTCCCACAAAAAACAACATCCTAATTGAATGTTTTATTATAAACAACAGCTCTTATTAACAAAAACTCTCCTATGAATGTGATTCTCAAAATAGAGGTCATCAGATAAGCTCTTGTTCGAGACTGCTATCTTGTAAACCTAGGAATGTCTAGGATGTAGACCAGATTGAAAGTAGGGACTTGGATATCAATAGAAACTGAATCTCTCTTGTCTTTAGTTGTTTTACTTGCTCTCTTCAAGATGAGCCAAAAGTGATGTATTGCCCAGAGAAACATAACTGATTTTCCTTACTTGGATCCACATTCTGTTTTATCTGTTTTTATGCAACTGATCATCTTCAATGTGATGTAAGACAAAGAACATCTCTCTCTCTCTCTCTCTTTCTCTCTCCCCCATCTCTCCTTCCCTCTCTCTCTTTGCCTCCTCTACCTGGAGTGTTGCTGTTCTTAGCTACAAACTTCTCAATGACCATTGAATCACTAGCCTAAAAAGAACCATTTATGGTAGTTCAGTAAAAAAAATTATAGTCAAAGCTAAGAAAATGTGGCAGAAAGATAATATAGTTATGTAGTAACTATCATACTTTGATATAATTGCTTTGATCTCAATATTACCTGGTATTTTTTGAAATCCTTCAGCAGTGAAAAATTCTAGATTATTTATTTCTTGCTAGTCTTGATTCAACATAAATTTCTTACATGCCATCAACTTTTAAATAATAGAGAAAACTTTCAGTTCTGAAAGCAAAAATCATTCACATTGCCTTGGGTTAATTTTTCAGCAAAATGAATATATTTTTTAAACATCTTACAGTGTAAACTATAAAAAAATGTAAATGTTTTGGCTAAAGATAGCATAGAGAAAGCATTACCATTTAGATCTTTGCATGCGATTGGCTCAACCTAATATTGAAAAATAAACATTTGTGTTTTCCCTCTGACCTTGAAGTAGCAAAGAATACTACCAACTAGAAAACATTACTGTTTACAACTCACCACACTGGGAACCAGAGGGATTTACAAGGTCAGGATGACAGGCGTGTCATGTATTTGCATCATGTTTGAAATGTTAGTGGCATATCACACACACATGGCCGGCATATTCTTGTTCCAATATTCATCTCAGTTCTTCCTGTCAAGCATGGGAAGTACAGGCAATAAGACTCTCAAATATAGGTAGTAAAAGAGCCTTCCTTTCCTAGCTACTCTGCTCAGTGACCATGAATCCATGCCTTTAGAATGCAGTAACTCTGAAACCTTCAGTAACTCTGTGTTACAGCTCAGTGTACTTTTTGCTTATCCATTCATTAAAATCAGCAGCCATGCCTAGGAATGAACTCAAGCATAGGTCCAATTTTTAGCTACCTACGTGGTAAGATTTAAATAGTTCATAGCTTCAGCTTGTTTATTATCTTCCGTATCTATCACCCCTACAATGTACTACATTTTTATACCCTACCTCCTAAATTCTTCAGGTTTGTGTAATATGACTTAAGAAAACCCTAAGAAAATAGTGTACAAGTCAGAGAAATTACTGATTGGAGGGGGGAAAAAAAAAACATTCCAAGGAATAAAATGTTAAAATGTAGCTCTGGAAGGCTGTCCTGATAGGGATGTCTCCGCAATAACAAGCCTGAGTGTTTTGGCCCGAGTAAAGCAAAAGGAAAGTGCTAAAACTGAGTGGAGAAATAATCAGAATACATTTTGCTTCTTTTACAGTTTTGCTGAATTTTCCAAGGGCCATTTGCCATACTGACATTTCAAGAATACTTCAGGTTATTGATTTTCAAAAGCATTGTCTCAGTCTTGAACTTTTGGAATTGAATGAGAAAAGTGTTATGTTCCCTCAGAATGGTGATATTCCTTGGAAGTTCTTAAAGACAACGAGAAGTTAAGCATTTATAAATGCCCATACTTAGCTACTACTTCTCCTAATTAAAAAAAATATCTTTCAGAGGCTCCCCTTTTCCTATGATAATCTGCATGAACCCCTTTCTTGGCTTTCACATATTCATAATCTGGTCCTAAATTTATTTCCCCCACCCCAAATGTTTCCTTCACTTATAACCCCATGATCATTCCACTGTGCTCAGTGTCCAACACTTTCAGAATACCTTCTGTTCTTCATTTATCTAAAAATTTCAAGAACTAGTTTAAGACAGAGCTCCATAAATCTTCTGTTGGCTATTAATTCAATTTTTGGTAAATTCCTCTAGTATTTAATCTGATCAAACAATTCAGCCTCACGATTATAGTTGTTAACAGTATAGGCTCTACAACAGTGGAAAATACTACAATTAGTGAATCTATAGGATAGATATATGGGTGTTTATTGTATTATTCTTGGGATTCTTCTGTAGATTTTAATTTTTTCCAAGTAGAAGACTAAGATTAAGCATGAGTAGAAGTGGCAAAAAAGTACTTCTTAGGTCTGGCTTCGGGACCAAGAGATATAGGAAAATAGCCAGGTCAGGTTTCCTTCTAGCCTGTAAGGTTCAATGGAAAGGAAAAAGAAGAAGGTGGTGTACTTGTCTAGAATGCCATTGCTTTATTTTGTTTCTCTTAGGTATCTTTATTGTGGTGGCCAGTGCAGAAGAGTCTATACGTTTAGCTGAAGGCTCACAGGTAAATTAATAGATTTTTAAAAAGTCTTAAAACATCACTAACATTGGAAATCTTCTTCCATAAAGTTCATATAGCTCCATAGAGGCTTACTGCTAAGGGAACCATTTTCATCCTTTTTTGGTCTGCCAAGCCAGGCCAATGAAACAGACATTTCCTATTCTTAAAAATACTGGGAAAGTATTAATAATGCCCATGCTTCTGTCTATTCAGCTCACTTACTCGTCCTAAAGGGAAAGACATTACTTGTTTGACTGATGAAATTAGGGAATGGGTATACAGACTCATGCTCTTGAGCTTCTGCTCCTTGTTTTGGAAAATCCACTTTTAGAGTTTCCAACTTCAGGCAGGAAGATTGGGGCAGGGGTAAGCCATCTATTCTGATTGTGACTTGTGAGTTATTGAATTCTGAGTGAACTGTGCTATAAGGAAGCCCTGTAATGTTCATATTTTCAATCCACCTTTTCTAATTCAACTCTACTATCAATAAAGCTTGCATTTTGATACTTATTTTTCTGAGTCTTATGTATATTTCTCAACTGGTTCTTAAATACACAAGGAAAAGGTGCCCTTTATTGGCCCCAAACCCCAACAATTACCAATACTGCTATCTCTTCCCTAAATCATTTCCAGCTTATTCTATTGCATCCATGGCTCTAAATAATAATGATGATTTTAATATCTACAGCAACAGTAATACTTTTCTCACAGATTCTCATAGAAGTGTATGGGGAATATGGAAAAAAAGCAGAGTATTGAATATTTCATTTCTGTGAGATCTAGAAGCTTGATTTCCCTGCAGACCTAATTTCTTTTAAACCTGGAATATTAGTGCTAGCAAAGTCAAGGTGACAAGAAGATAAATTCAAATTCAGAAAGCCATGATCTCCTCGGTGAACATTCCGGGATAGTTTCATCACCTACCTCTTCCTGCATACCAAACAAAAGAGGATTAGATGAAGCATATATTTCCAAGTTAAATTGTTAGACCCCAAAACACAACTTGACTCTGGCCTATTTCATCAGGGCCATTAGCATGGCTAGAACACAAGAAATAGTAATAAAGCCATAGGGATGAAGGTGATATCTGCTCCAAATAGTCTGATTTATTTTACAGCTAAAGACAATTACTGATTTTGATTGATAAAACTACTTGGAGAACCTTGCTGTTAAGATTAATTATTCTACTTATCCCAACCTTTTCATATTTGCTAAACTTAGAAGCCAGTTAGCCACCCAAGGTTTAGCCAGTCGCCCTTGAAACTAACCGGTGGAGCAAAAGGAAATTTTTCCAAACCTATTGTGTAAACTAGCATTTTCACCAACCAAGAACTTTTATGTCCTTGCTTTGCTTCTCTTCATTGGGCTGTAAATGATCTCTCACATGCTTTTCCTCATATGCTGAACAAATGGCACAATATAAGACCCTTCAGGTTGTGCTGGGAAGAAAAAAAGTAAGCATAAATAAATCAATCATATATTTATATTGTAATTGATTTCAAAATCCAGAACCTGTCTGTTTCAGCTAAAATTTCCCTCAAGGTGGTCACTGTATTCTCGTTTGGCCTAAAAGAGAAAACAGAAGTATGTGGAGTGAAGGGTGGGAGGACAGCCGGTTCCACAAGGAAGGCAGTCTTCTACTCTATATGAGAGAGGGGAAAACGCAGAAAGCCCCGTTTTTTGATGTGAGTAGCCACACTGTGCCATAGATTCAGATCTAAAAAAAGCTTGTGCTTTTTCAGCTATTACTTTTCCCAATCCTCCAGGATTTATTTAAAAAGCAATCAAACCTAATTAAAACTATCTGCTTTACCTCCAGAGTGGCCCTTCGATGCCCTAGAAAAACACACGGATGGCTCAGAAAAGGGCTGGGAAACAGAAGGGAACACAGAGCTCTGCAGCTCTTCAAATGTGAGAAAATGAGAAGGAATAAAGGTTAATGTTACTGAAGAAACTTAGAGACTGAGGACAGGTGTTAGGACCCGAGGCAAGAGTCGAGACTGTGGGAGATTATGTGCCTGCAATGAGGGTGTATGTTGGTCTTGGAAGATCCAGCCAGCAGTCCTGACCTATTTGCTCCACAGGAGTGACCGTGTTATTGCTTCGGTTTAGTGTGTCAGCCTCCATGCTTACTGAACCCTGGATGCTGAAGGGGACGGACTCCATGGCAAACCTGGATTGCTTAAATCAGTGGTTTATTTTCCTGCTGCTCTCTAGAGAGTCTATTTCTATACTGTAGCATATTTATTATGAATATTAAGTGATAAAACTAGCTCTGTTTGAGAAAAGAGTCATGCTCACTGAAGACTTCATGTTAATTATCTGCAAATAAAGCTCAAACATTTCTAGAAAACCAAATGCTTTCCATTCTAGTTCTATTAGTTGTTAGGTTTCTGTTTCTTCACCACCACAGAGCCACAGGGTGAAGAAATTTCTCTGTTGATATATGTAGTAATATTTTCAAAGCAGTTATTTATGCTACTTCTTTCCTCAATTCATAAACATTTAGGAATGTTCTAGCTACCGCTGGGAAAATAGGAGACACGGGGGCACATGTATCATGAAATTTTATGGAAGCACCAGAATTCATTTTAACCAGCAATTTGACATTTTACCTTCCAACCAAAATTTTGACCTTAACTCATTAATAAAAATAAAATTTTTTTTCTGTGATTTCAGCTCAATACAAAAACCCCACAGATCAAAAGGAAAACAGCAAAGGACATGACATGTGTATGTGTGTGGGTTGCTGGTGGGGAGACAGAGGGTACAGAAGAGGCAGTGATGAGGAAGAATATTAGAAGGGGGAAAAGAAGTGTATTGGAAAACATGCCACCAGGAAAATTGCCTTTGAGTGATATTAGTAGACTTAAAAATACTCAGGAAAGGATTTCGCACATGAGATTTTTCCCCTTAAGTACATTGATCTCCAGAATGTAACATCCCCAAATTAGAGAAGATAAACATATTATTTAAAAAGACTGCACAACTGAAAAATGAAACAGGATAAAAACCAGAAAAAAAATCAAAACTGTAAAAAAAAAAAGCTAATTTGTGTGTCATCTTTTTAGAATCCTAGACATATGGTTGAAACTTCTCCATTCACAAAAACTTTCAGCATAACATGTTCAGTATGATATACTTTAGAGCCTCAGAACTCTGGATCTTCCTGGCTATTATGTGCTACTTCATACTTTAGTCAACTGTAAGTTTGAAAACTTAGTTACTGTGCACACTGTTGTGAGAGGAATCGCAAAACATGCCTCGCTCCTGTTGGTAGGGTAATGACAATTTGACAGACAGAGGCATTATCTAATAATCCTCCAGGCAATCGATCTTTTCAGTTGTTTAGCTATTTGGTGACTTTATGTTTTTTGTCTTTTTGGTTAGCTTGCTTTCACCCTTTGCTATGTAATATGAAAATAAACATAATCTAAATGTCCAGGAGGATTCAACTGTTTATGAGTTCAGATGAAATTATACTATTAGAAAAGCTGAAGTTTTCTGACTGCCTACCACCTGTGGACAAGCTGGGGCCCAGACCCCCTGTAACATTCTTTCCCAATCGCATAACTCCGGGTGTGTCCCAGTCTGAGCCTCTCTGCTCTGCCCTTGGGGGTGTCAGGCAACTGCTTACCTCTCCTCTGGTCTCTGCGAGGCCAGTCCTTCCACCCCAGCGATGGCATCCTATGATGCAAACCTTAAAAGCTCCCTCAGACCTAGGCTGTGAGGCCTTACCCACCTCAGGAATCTTCATGCTAACACTCTGGCACTCTTGGACAAGCCTTCCGTTACTTTCTCACTTAAGCAAGAGAGACAGCTCTAACTTTTCACACGGCCTGACTGAAAGCCCAGATAGAGGGAAGACAAGTACACTCTGAGGTTAATTCACAGCAGCTGCTAGTAACGTCTGCTCTGAGAGGCCACAGTACCAGGTCCTTGGTTGTCTCAGTCTGTAAAGGAGATGAGTTTTCTCCCCAAGTATCTTCAAACTTGCCTGGACTCCTCAGAGACAAGACTCAACCAATAAATCCTGAGGAGATAAAGGTATCCCCTGCTCACCTCTAGACTAAGATTTATGTCCTGCCTCACAATCTACTTTGGCCCAGGAAGACTGACACTGGAGAGCTCCACCCCCATGTGGACAGCCCCTGACCTCACAGTTTCGGCAGAGCAATCATGGCGGGACACCACTGTCCTGCTTTGTAAGTGACGCGCGCACAGACGGCAGAGTGAGCGGGAGACTCGGGGAACAGGACAAGCTACTTTTTTTATATCTCTTCCTTCCAAATTACTAAGAAGACTTGATTCTCCTTAATTTTTAAAGTTTCACAAATTCTGGGTTTTAGTCTTGAATTTACCACATATAGGGCGGTTTTATGGTTCTTTCTCCAGGGTGAAGTGAGTGTGGTTCCTGCAGGTCTTTTCCAAAGTCTCAGGTCTCAGAGCCTGACCACCTCCAAGAAGCTACTTAACTCAAGACACTAGAGATAAACAGCAGTTTGTAGGCATCTAAGTCCATACTTAAAAAAGAAACCTTTATTTTTCAGAAGAAGCAGCCTACAGAAATACTATTCTGCTTGCTACATAGATGACCTTTTCCATGATCACCCAGAACAGTTTAGCTCCTTATAGCTACAGCTTTTCAAACACCTCCTTTTCTAATTATGACCTGTGATTTAGATTTGCGTAACTGAAAGACCCATGTAATGATTTGCCTCATAATTTAGAAATAGACTAAAGCAACATTGTATTCAAGTCCCAACTTCTAGAAAAACTGAAAAAACATTTGCAATTTTGAAATGATCTTTTCTTCAGGTTCTGTCATTCCTACCAATGTTTCCAATAGCTTTTGGACCAAGCATCTGCTAAATTTCCTGCCAGGAGGAAGGAGGTCAGACATGTCTTATCATGCCCCTCTCCCTTCTTGGGGACATCCTTTGTAACCCATTAACAGGCCTAAGGCTATGCAAGACAAACATGCAGGTCCTCAATTTACACAACAAATATATGTATGGTGGCTTGTTTCTGATTAACAGCTCCTATGTTAAAACATTCCAAGTCTTTAGATAAAGCTTCATGTCTTTAACCAATTACAAGCCAAAGAATCTTTAAACCCACCTATAACCTGTAAGCCCCCCCACCCTGCTTGGAGATGGCCCACCTTTTCAGGCCAAACCAATGTATGCCTCCCACGTATTGATTTATGACTTTACCTGTAACCCCTGTCTCCCTAAAATGTATAAAACCAAAGTGTAACCCAGCCACAGCGAGTCCACTTGCTCAAGGCTTCTTGGGTGTGGCTCCAGGTCAGGGTCCTCAAATTTGGCTTAGAGTAAATCTTTTTAAAATTATTTTACAGAATTTGGGTTTTTTTTCCCATGGACAATAGTAAACACACACACACACACACCCTGAGAGACTGGGCCATTGTATAGGCCAGAGAAATTAAATGACTTGCCTAGGTAGAGTATAAGTGGCAGAACAGAAATTTAACTTAGACAATTTGGCTCCAGAGTCTATCTCATAACGAATCTACCTCACTGCCTTATGAGACTGTATATCATAATGCTTTTCATAGGTTCCCAATTTAAAAAGTGGCTAAATTGACTTACAGTGTTTCAGCCACAATTCCACTTCATTTGCTTTCTGCATAAGGTTTCAGTCAGTATAAATTTGCAGCAGACTATTTTAGGAGAAACCTGAATAGTAATGCCTGTGCTCTTGCTGTTCTCATTGTTGTCAGTCACCTCATAGCAGCTACCATTTGTGGAGCTTTTACTGTGTCCTAGGCACGGAGTTAACCACATATGATATGCATTATCTTTTCATTTTCACAGGTGTATGGTATAGATGCTAGTATTCTCCTCCATTTTGCTGCATAGGAAATTGAGGCTCTGAGAGCTTAAGTAACTTGCCGAGGGTCACATGGCTATTGAGTTTGAGGATCAAAATTTGAATGAAGTACTTAGACTCAGTGCTTCTGACCACAATCCTATACTATCTTCTGGGTATAATTGTTGTCCCAGGAATATGGGATTTGATGTAAATCATGATGGTGTAGGAAGGCCATTCAAGTTATTTTAAAAAATGAAAATTCACTTTCTCTTGTGCATGGGAGACAGAGTCTCAGCGTTTTCTCATGTGATTTATTTTCATACCATTTAATACCTCATGTCTAAATTTAAAAAGCCAGTTTTATGGGGAAAAAGAAAGATACCTTGACTTAGGTTATCTGAGCTATGAGAACTCTGTTATTAGTTTTCCCATTTTTTGATTCATCGCATGAAACCTGAGATTGTATTCATTATCTCCTTGGCAAGAGCCTCAATTTACATGCATGCAAGCAGTCTGGTATGAAAACTGTTGTTCTTTGTTGTATAATTACTTTGACCTGGGATTCAATAAATAGAAACATGTTTATAAGATTGTGATGCTAATTCACATGCAACTGGAAAACTGCCAGTGTTAAAAAAATTAACAAAGGGAGTATAACATCAAGAATAGTTGGAGGAGTCAAAATAATATCAATGCTGCTATTATATTTATAATACCTTTATTTTCACAAGGTTTTCTTATCTAAAGAATTCAAGAGACTTTTTAATGTACAAATATATTACAGTCTTAGGGACTCAAACATAAGGTAACAGAGATGTGCAGAGGAAAGTACTAAGTACAATGAAATAGCCCTGCATAGTGAGAAGAGTGTCAGCGTCAGAGGCAAGACATTTTGGTGACATTTCTGAAAAGCAAACGTATCAAAATCTTATAGTTATTTTTGTCACAACAGGATTGCAGGGCTTGGTTTTCCTCATCTAAATTGGCTGTAAGAAAGCAGTAAGAACACACCAATAGTTTCAAAGAACTACTTCTTCCAAATGGTTTATAGACATACACCTTTTCTGCATCTGATGCTATTTCTCTGGGATCCATAGGGTCAACACAATTACTCATTAGAATGCATTTTAGATACCTGATGACTGGGAAGATATGAGACTGGGCCTATGCCCTTTCTTTTTCCTAAATAGCATGGTGCTCAAGGTGTGGATTTTAAGCTTGGAAATATCTACATACATAAAACACCTGGACTAGCTCTTTAAAAATAAATCAGGTCTCATACACTACTAGTGGGAGTGTAATATAGCCATTTTGGGAAATGTTTCACAATAACTACTAACGCTGGATGTTTGTATGTCCTATGCCCTACAATTCTATACCTAGGAATATGACCCCCTAAACGTGTACATATTTCACAAAATTACATGTATAAAAATTTCAGAGCAGCATTATTTTTAATAGCCAAAAATTGAAAACCATCTTAATGAGCTGTAATGGTTGAACAAATAATCTGTGCAATACTCATACAAGGGAATACTATACAACAATAAGAACGAGCAGACTGCTAATACACGGCAACATAGATGAATTGCAGAAATGTAAATTTGAGTAAAAGAAGGCAGACACAAAAAGTGCATACTATGATTCTATTTCTATCGAGTTCAAAAACAGGCAAACCTAAGATGTGGTATCAGTAGTAAGGATAGTGGTTATCTGTGGTAAGAAAGGATAACTGGACTGGGTCATGATAGGGCTTCTTGGGTATTAGTGATGCTCTATTGCCTGAGCTGTCTAATGTGTTACACAGATATGCTCATTTTGTAAAAATTTATTGAGATGGGCACTTAAAACTTTTGCATTTTTCTGCTTATCCATTCAATATAAATTTATATTAATACTATATATATTTATATTTATAAAAAATGTCATATATTCTGTATTGGACTACCTTATAGTAGGATTTCTCAATTTGAGCACTATTCAACTTTTTAGGCTGGATAATTTTTGCTGTGGGAGGCTGTTCTTCATACTGCAGAATGTTTAGTAGCATCCCTGACTAGGAGCAACTAGATGTGAGGAGCACCTCCTGCCCAAATCATAATAACCAAAAATGTCTCCAGACATTGCTAGATGTCCTCTGGGAAGTAAAATTGTCCATAGCCTTAAACTAATTTGAACGAAAGGGTCACATTTTAGCAAGGTTACTACTGGTCAATTATGCTATCCACATCATTTTCTTGACTGTTAGTTAAATGCCAATAAAGATTTTAATAATTTTCAGATAGGATCAGCCTGGAAATTAAGAGGCAGAGTCCTCTATATCCAGAAAACAGAATTATTCATGCTACATGTTGTGCAGATGGGATCAGAGCAAAAGAATATTCTAAAAAATCACCTGAAAATTTCTTTCTGTGAAAAAACTACATGATATGTAGAAAATAATAGGTCATATCTGGACCTAACTCAAACACTGTAATTTGGAAAGATGAATATTAGAGGGGAAGGTGGCAGTAGATCAGATGAAGAACACTCCTTTTAGGGTCCCTTTGGTCATTGCAGCGTGTCAGGAGGCACAGAGGTCCAAGAGACCACATCAGGTAAAGAGTTATGGCAAGGATTCTTCATAGCACAGCTCAGCACCCCGTAGTGACAAAATGCCACAAACCAAACCTACTCCTGTTACTCTGGCTTTAAAAATATATATAATGCTAGGATGCAGTTTCCTGCCAGACCTGCTCTTGACCCCAAATCGCTCATTACCTCGGTGAACTTCCCTACCATGGCCCAGCTCTCTAACCTGTCAGAGAATAGTCTATAACAGCATTGTCTAGGAGAAATATAATCACATACGTGATTTTTTTTTAATTCTAGTTGCCACATTAAACAAAGTAAAAAGAAACAGATGAAATTATTTTCAATAATATATTTTATTTAACCTAACAAATTCCAAACTATCATCATTTTAGTATGCAATTAATAGGAAAAATTATTAATGAGATTTTTGCATTTTTTTTCACACTAAGACTTTAAAATCTAATGAATGATTTGCAGTAATACCACAGCTCAGTTCAAAGTAGCTACATTTCAAGTGTTTAGTAGCCACATTTGGCTAGAGACTACCATCCTGGACAGCAGAGGTTTAGAGTAAACAGAAACAAGGAAGACAATGAGGATATCTGGGGAGAATTTATCCACTACTTTTTTGTAGGTATATAGCAGGCATAAATGGTTTCTGTCAAGAAAAAAAATCAATAAATAAAACAAGGTTGGTATGCACTCTTCTCATTGTAGTTTTCAGTTCTAGTCTTTTTGTGATTTCCATTATAGTTTCTTCTTTGATCCATTAATTATTTAGAAGGATATTTTAAAATTTCCAGACACATTTGGAAAGAAAGGAGGAGGAGGAGAGGATGTTTTCATTTTCTTATTGATTTTCAATTTTATTTAGTTGTGATATACATTACATAAATCTTTGCTGTTTGTCGAAACTTCCTTTTTGGCCGAGAACATGGGCAATCTAGCACATGGGTTTCAAGCACGATTTTTCAGCTGTTTAACATATTTTTCGCTTGATATAAAAATGTTTGTTTCAAATCTTATACAATTATATATTTATCCATTTTTGGTAACTTTGTTAGAATTTTCTTCATATATGGACCACACTATATGGAATTGCCAATACTTTATCATTTTTAATCTAAAAAATGGCAATTTTATATGGTTCAATCTAATATTTTGAATTCTTGTTATATGAGTCATAGTTTAGAGTACTTATGTCTTCTGGTAATTTCTTCCTTTCATAATACTCTATTGATCCCTTTCATAATAATATTATTTTTGCATTAAAATCCTTTTGCTTAGTAATATTGTAGACACTCATTTTTTAACATTAGAATTTGTTAAAAAACATTTTACATATCTTAATTTCACTGAAGTCCAACTTTTTTGTCATTATGTTTTAGGTATATTTCTAATAATTAATATATAGGTACATAATTTTATTCTGAAAGTTGTTTTAACTTTGACATTTTAAAAATTATAGTTGGTGTGATAACTGATAGCTTTGGATTTATTTTTAAATATTCTAAGTTGTGCTTTTCTCATCATCATGTTTGTTTTTTAGCTTGCTTTCTTCTTTTTTGGCCTTCTGTAGGACTGATCATCTTCATTCACATCTTTCTACTGATTGCAAAATTACATTTATGTCTACATGTGTGGTGATTATTATTAAACCATTATTAGGGATTCTTCATTTAAAATGTAAAATTGACAATTCTGGTTTCTTCTTGTAAAATAAAAATCCTTAAAACACCTTATTGCTAATCATAACTCTATTTTACCTTATTTCTAGTATTTTATTTCCTTCTATCTAAATTTTTATACCCCCCATATTATCATTGTTGTGGTGGCTGTTTCAATTCTTTGCTCACCAGGGTTTATTTTACTCCATTTCTTGCACTGAGATCAATTTTCTTATTTCTCAAGATCAGTCTTTTGTAGTTCTTTCAGTGAATATTACAGTCTTCAATACCTTTACTTTACCTTTTCTTTACTATGATACTTTATGCTTGTATATAATTCTTGAATGGCTGCTATTTTTTGTTAGCACTTTGAAGACATAATTTCCATCATTTTCTGGCCTATATTATATACTCTTGTTAATTCAATTCTGATTCCTTTGTAAGAGTTCTGTGTTTTCTCCCTAGTTGACTTAAATTCCATTTTATCTCTGGCTTCAGTGTTTTGTGATTTCAGCACAATGAATCTGGATATTGAATTGTTGTTATTAATTCTGCCTATTTTAAAAATATTAATTCTAGGAAATTTGTGGTCATATTCTTTCTGAATATTGCCTTGCAAAGATTTTCCATATTCTCTTGTGACAAAACTCCTCTAAATATACCTTGGGCCTCTTTGTATCCTCTGTGTTCACTTAAGCTCTCTTTTCATTATCTTACTCTTTTGTTGTTCCATTGTAGGTAATTTAATCAATCATTAAGATCACATATTCATTATTTAGTTGTGACTAAATAGTTGTTTAATATATTAATTTGGTTTTCAATTTCAATTATTAATATTTTCATTTCCTAAATGTTTTTTATTTCATCATTGCTAGATCATTTCATTGGATTTTAATTCTTAATTTAACATCTTAATCATTATCAAGATATTAATTTTACTTTCTGCTTCAAACTACTGCTTTATTATTTTAAGTTTTTAGAGTTCTAATCATTCTATCCATTAACATAAAATTGATAATTTCTTAGATATTTTGTAGTTTGCCTTGTGACATTATTTTTACACAGATTCAAGTTTTCATTAGAAACTCATGTAGGCTGGATTGTAGGAGAAACATGTCTGTTTCTACCAAGGACCTCAGTAGCATTGTCAGCCAGAGACCAATTCTTATATTAATATTTAGGATTTTTATTCATGGGCTATGTGGGTCACATAAATTCAGATTTCAAATTCATTTTTGATTTCTGATCTCTTAGTAAGATTTGCATATCCCTTCCCTATCCTTTAGAGGAAATCCTCCACCTCTGCAGTCCCCAGCCCCCATGCTGTGGACCAATACTGGCAATGAGGGATTTCACTAAAAAATGCCTAGCTTGAAAAAATGCCTAGATGTCACTAAAAAATGCCTAGCTTGAAAGGGGCTAAGGCTTTCCTTTTGTCCTTCAAGTGAGTTGAAAATGAAAGCTTATGTTACTAGCTATCAGCTGATAACTTCTATTCAACCTCTCACTATAGAACAACCACAGATTCAACATGTCTATAAAATTCTTTTTTTATTTTTAATTTATTTTTGTATTTGTATTTCAATTCTTGTTATTATTTTTCCCTTTGTTCTTAGCACCTAGAGATTTCTCCTTCTTTACTGAAAGTTCAACTACACATTAAAGGAACGTTGTTGTTTTTACGTTTTATCCAACATTTCTGGTTACCTGGATATCCTGGTCTGCCATCTTGTTAGAACTCTAAATGCCTTTTGAACTTTTCCTCTACTTCAATATTCACGAAGGCCAAAATGTACTGCTACCCATAATAGTTATCAGTTATGAATTATGTCCATCTAGGGAACATATATTTACAAAGACCCCTAGGGCAATTCAATGCCTCTCAATCTTTAATGGGCTCATGATTCAACTAGTAAATCTCATTAAGATGCAGATTCTTATTCAGGAAGAGAACAATTGGTGCCAAGCTACTGGAGACTCATGGCTTACACTCTGAGAAGCAAGGTCCAGGTAGATTCTGATATGTGTTTTATAAGAAGGCATCTCCCCACCAAATGGCTGATGCTTCCAGTTCACAGTTTAGCAAAATATTTGTGCATACACTTAGTGTTGATGGCCAGATCAATCCACCAAAATATTGCCATATTTCTTTGATAATACTATCTAGTTTTTCTTTACTTTTTAAAAATTTCAAAATAGTAAGGAGGCACAAAGATTTTTGTTACATGGATACAATGTATAACACTGAAGTCAGGGTTTTAGAGTGCCCATCACCAGAACAGTGTTCATTGTACTTTGATAAGTAAGTTTTTATCCCTCACTCCCCTCCTATCCTCCCTCGCTTCTTGGTTTCCAATGTCCTTTATGTCTCTTTGTGTCCATGTGTATCCATTGGTTAGTTTCCACTTACTAGTGAGAACATGTGGTGTTTGTTTTCAATTCCTGAGATACTTCACTTATGATAATGGTCTCCAGTTCCTTCCAAGTTGTTGCAAAAGACATTATGTCATTTCTTTTTATGATTGAGTACTACTCTATGGTGCATGTATATATACCACATTTTCTTTATCCATTCATGAATTGATTGGCACTTACATTGATTTCATATCTTTGTGATTATGAATTGTGGTACCATAAATATTTGAGTGTAGGTGTCTTTTTGATAAAATAACTTCTTTTTCTATGGGTAGATACTCAGTAGTGGCATTGCTGGATTGTATGGTAGGTCTACTTTCCGTTCTTTGAGGAATCTCCATGCAGTTTTCCATAGGGGTTTTACTAATTTTTAGTCCCACCAACAGGGTATTAGCATTTCTTTCTCTGTACATCCATGCCAGCACCTATTGTTTTCTGACTTTTTATTAATGGTCATTCTGATGGGGGTGAGCACAATCACCTCATTGTGATTTTAATTTGCATTTCCCTGATGATTACTTATGTTGAGCATTTTTCATTTGTTTGTTGGCCATTTTTCCATTCTCTTTGAAAAACTTCTGTGGATATCTTTTGCCCACTTTTTGATGGGATTATTTGTTTATTTCTTCCTGATTTGTTTGAGTTCTTTGTAGATTCTGGCTCTCAGTCCTTAGTCAGATATATAGTTTGTGAATATGCTCTCCCATTTTTTAGGTTGTATATTCACTCTGTTGATTATTTCCTTTGCTGTGCAAAAGCTTTTTAATTTAATTAAGTATCATTTATTTATTTTTGTTGTTACTATATTTACCTTTGGATATTTAGTCATAAGTTCTTTGCTTAGACTGATGTCTGGAAGAGTTTTTCCTATGTTTTATTCTAGAATTTTTATGATTTGTGCCTTACATTTAAGTCTTTAATATATCTTGAATCTTGAATTAATTTTTGTATATGGTGAGAAATAGATATCTTGTTTCATTCTTCTGCATGGGGCTATCTAATTTTTCAACACCATTTATTGAATAGGGTATCATTTCCCAATTATATGTTTTTGTTTGCTTGGTTGAAAATCAGTTGGTCTAGTGATATAGTTTTACTTCTGGGTTCTCTATTCTGTTTCATTGGTCTATATCTCTGCTCTTGTACCAGCAGCATGCTGTTTTATTTACTATAGCCTTGTAGTATAATGTGAAGTCAGGTAATGTGATGCCTCTAGATCTGCAGATTTTTTTTTCCCTTAAGATTTCTTTGGCTATTCAGGCTCTTTTGGTTCCAAAAGAAGTTTAGGATTATTTTTTCTATATCTATAAAATATGACCTTGATATTTTGATGGGAGTTGCATTAAATCTGTAAATCACTTTGGGAAATATGGACATTTAACTACCAATGTATGAGCATGGGATGTTTTCCATTTGTTTGTGTCATCTATGATTTCTTTCATCAGTGTTTTATAGTTTTCCTTATAGAGATCTTTCACTTCCTTGATTAAGTATATTCCTAGGTATTTTATTTCTTTACGGCTCTTGTGAAGAGTTGTGTTGAGTTGAAGCTGTGAAGAGTTCTTGATTTGACTCTCTGTTATTAGTATATAGAAATGCTACTGATTTGTGTACATTGATTTTGTGACTTGAGACTTTGCTGAATTCATTTATCAATTATCCCAGTCTTCTGGTGGAGTGTTTATGATTTTCTATATACAATATCATATTTTTAGCAAAGAGGGATTGTTTGACTTACTATTTCTCAATTTGGATGCCCTTTATTTCTTTCTCTTGCCTGATTGCTCTGGCTAGGACTTCTAGTACTATGTTTAATAGAACTGATGACAGTGGGGGGCCCTTGTCTTGTTCCGGTTCTTCGGGGGAATAGTTTCTACTTTTCCTCATTCAGTATGATGTAGGCTGTGGTTTTGTCATGTATGGCTTTATAATTTTAAGGTATGTTCCTTCTGTGCCTAACTTGTTGAGGGTTTTTATCATGAAATTGTGCTTGATTTTGTTGAATGTTTTTTCTGCATCTATTAAGATAATCATGTGGTCTTTGTTTTTGCTTCTGTTTATGTGGTGAATCACTTTTATTGATTTGCATATGTTGAACCATCTTTGCATCCCTGGGATCAAATCCTCTTAATCTTGGTGAAATATCCTTTTGATGTGTTGTTGAATTTGGTTTGCTAGTATTTTGTTGAGGATTTTTCCATCAATGTTTATGAGGGATTTTGGAGTTTAGTTTTCTTTTTGGTGTGTCCTTTGCTGGCTTTGCTATCAAAGTGATATTGGCTTTGTAGAATGAGGTAGGAAGGATTTCCTCTTTCTCAATATTATGGAATAATAGGTACCCAGTCCTTATTTGTAGATCTGGTAGAGTTCATCTGTGAATCTGGTCTGAGCCTTTTGTTTTTTTTTGTTTTAATTGGGAGATTATTTATTACTGCTTCAATCTTGCTACTCATTATTAATCTGTTCAGAGTTCCTATTTCTTCCTGATTCAGGTTTAGGAGGTTGTGTGTTTCCAGGAATTTACCTTTTCCTCTGGGTTTTCTAGTTTGTGATCATAGAGGTTTTCATAGTATTCTCAGATAACATTTTGTATTTCTGTGGTATCAGTTGTAATGTCTCCTTTTTATTTCATATTGATCTTTGCGTCCTTTCTCTTCTATTTCTGGCTAATCTGGATAGTCATCTATTAAATTTGATTATTTTTTCAAAGAACCAACTCTTTGTTTCATTGATCCTTTGTATTATTTTTTGTTTCCATTTTGTTTAGTTCTGTTCTGAGCTTTGTTAGTTTTTTTGTTCTTCTGTTGGATTTAGGTTTGGTTTGTTATTCTTTTTATAGTTTCTTGAAATGTGATAATAGGTTGTTAATTTGTGATCTTTCAATCTATGTTTGATGCAAACATTTAAGGCTATGAACTTCCCCCTTTGCACTGCTTTTTCTGTATCCCATAGATTTTGAAACTGTGTCCCATTTGTCATTATTTTGAAGAGTCATTCTATTTCCTTTGTAATGTCATTCCAATCCAAGGATAGTTTGGTAGAAAGTTGTTTAATTTCCACAACTTGGAGTAGATTTGAGAGTTTCTCTTTGAATTGATTTCTAGTTTCATTCCACTGTGGTCTGCGAAGATACATGGTATGATTTCAATTTTTCTGAAATTGCTGAGACTTGTTTTGTGGCCTAACATATGATTAATGTTGGAAAATTTCCCATGTTCTGATGAGAAGAATGTATATTCTGTAGTTTTCAGGTAGAATCTTCTATAAATGTCTGTTAGGTCCATTTGTCCCATTTAAGTCCAGTGTTTCTTTAGTGATTTTTATGCTTTGATGATCCATCCAGTTCTATCAGTTGGGTATGAAGTCCCTGGCAACTATGATGCTACTGTTTTATTTCTTTTCTTAGATCTAGTGGAATTTGTTTTATGAATCTGGGAGCTCCTTTGTTAGGTGCATATATATTTAGGATTGGTATGTCTTTCACTGAATTCTTCTCTTTATCATTATATAATTACCGTCTTTGTCTTTTTTACCATTGTAGATTTAAGGTATATTTTATAGGATATGAGAATGGCTACACCTGCTTGCATTTGTGTTGAATATTTTTTTCAATCTCTCATCTTGAGTCTGTGCATTTCCTTGTGAGTTAGATGGGATTTTTTGAGACAGCATATATAATATTTGTGTTGTATTTTTTGATCTTTTCTGTCAGTCTATGTCTTTTAAGTGGATCATTATGACTGTTCACATTCAGTATTAGTATTGATGTGTGGAACACTGTTCTGTTCATCATGTTGAATGATACCTCTTATTTTATTGTCCCTCTTGTGCTACTATTTTATAAGAGCTATGAAGTTTTACTTTCAGATGTTTTTACACTGGTGGGTATCTATTATTCTATTCCATGTATATTACACCTTTGAGCATTTCCTATAGGGCAGGTTTAGTAGTGGAATATTCTCTTAATGTTTGCTTTTCTTGGAAAGTATTTCTCCTTCATTTATGAAACTTAGTTTGGCAAGACAAAAAATTCTTAACTGAAAATTATTCTGTTTAAGAAGACTAATAATGGAGCCCCAATCCCTCCTGGCTTGTAAGGTCTTTGCTGAGAAGCCTGCTGTTAGCCTGGTGGCTTTCCTTTGGTAACTTGTTTGTTATTTTCTTCTTGCAGCTTGTAGAATTTTCTCTACTTTGACTTTGTCCAGGTGGATGACTATGTGCCTTGATTATGTCCTATTTGCAATGAATCTTCCCAGTGTTCGATGACCATCTTGTATCTGGATGTCTGAATCTCTGGCAATACAAGGAAAGTTTTCCTCAATAATTCCCTTAAAATACGTTTTCTATGCATTTTGCTTTTCTTTTTCTTTAGGAATATCTATAAATTTTACATTGGCACATTTTACATATTCCTATATTTCTATGGGTGATTTTTCATTCTTTTTATTCTTTTTTCTGCTTTTTTAACTGACTGACTTAATTTGAAAGCCTTGTTTTCAAGCTCTGAAATTCTCTCACCTGCTTGGTCTAGCCTGTTGTTGAAGTTTTCTGCTATATTTTGAATTCCCTAAATGTCTCTTTCATTTCTCTAAGTTCTGTTATATCTTTTCTTATGTTATCTATCTCTTTAGCAAGTTTTCCATTTTTTTATTCATGTCCTGAAATATTTTTTGGTTTCTTCTCTGTGTTTGTCATCAACTTTCTCATCAATTCCATTCATCTTATATGCCATCCATATTTTGAATTCCATTTCTGACATTTTGACAATTTCCTTTTGGTTAAGGTCTGTTGCTGTTGACCTATTGTCATCCTTTAGGGGTGTTGAACTATTTTTTTTAAGTTGCCAGAGTTCTTTTTATGGTTTCTTCTTATCTGAAAACTCTTCTCTTAGCTCAGAGCAGAAAGGTCTGTGGTACACCTGTTCTCCTTTGTTGTCAACTCCCCTACTTAATGAGAAGAAAGAGAGATCTCTAGATGTTACATTTGTGTCCTACTCTGGAACACTTACCTAGTAGGAGGTGGACAGATGCACTGAGAGCCTGTAATGCAGCTGTTCCACATTGTCCTGTTCCCCTTTGGTGTCAGAGTCCAAGCCAGTGCTGGGTTATCTTTGTGTGCAATGGTTGGTTGGTCCCCTGTCTGCTGTTGGAAGCTCAGGCAGTGGGTTGGGCAAGTCCCTCTCCATGTAGGTGAACACTGTAGGAGATTGCTCTGCTCAGGTTTTTCTGTGGTAATGGCAGTGTCATCTGAGTGAGGCTAAGTGGTGGCCACAGGTGTCAGCACTGTAGGCATTCACTCCACCTAGGTCCAGGTGCAATGGCAGCACATGGCAGGGGCAGCTGAAAGTTAACAGGTCCATGGTAGAGCTCTGGACCATGTATGTGGTGCTGAGAAGGTGGGACCTCAGGCACAGGGCCACTGTGTGTCACACAGGACCACAGGGCTGTGCCACTGGTTGCCCAGGGCTCTCTGCGTGCACAGGTCCTGCTGAGGCTGTTGCTGTGGGACCTCTCAGGTGGCATCAGCATGGAGCATGCAAGAATATCTGCTCTCTTTGCTCTCTCCTTGGCCTGACAAGGGCAGTTTGGAAGCAATTGCAGCAAAGCCAATTCCTGTGTTGGCCAGGTGCTCTGGACCCGAGAGCTCACAATGGCATCAATTGTAGCAACCCATGAATAGAAGCCAGTGGGTCCCTGTTGAGCCCACTTTCTGGTACAATGTTTCTGCTCAGTCTCTAAGCATCTCCCTGATCAGTACAAGGCCTACAGTAGTGGTTGGGGTGAGCTGGCTTGCCACACAGTTTGGGTTGGATTATCCATGTGGGGAGTGTGGAGCCCTAGGGATCTCTCTTCTGACCTCTCCCCATGTGTGGATGCTTCCCTCAGGTACCTTTTGATCTTGCCAACTAGATCACCGTGTTTCCTTCTTCTTCACTTTGAATGTCTCCCATCACTTCTCTGATGATTTACAATGCTCTCTCCAAGAAGTTTCCTCTGAAGGTGGGCATCCACCTGCAACTTTTCATACTTTCCTTGAGAGCAGCATGTGTGGGCTGCTTCTGGTTCTACCATGTTGGCTAGATTCCACCTCCTCAAATTTTTTATGTTGTTTTTTTGTTATTTTTATTTAAAAAGTCTTACTTCTAACTTTATGAAGAGTTTTATGAACATTGGCTATTTCACTTATTTGCTATGTGCCTTAATTTCCCAAAATTATTTGACTTAAGTAAATCCATCAAATTTAGAGATAATATCTATATTTCTGCATTTCCAATATTGCCTGCTCAGGGAAGAACACATAGAAGCACTCAATACATGATTGCGGATTACCAAAAATGAGCTAATGTCATTATCCAGAGATGGAATCACTGCCTTTGGCCTGCTCTTTGGTTTTATGAAAAGAGAATTGTGTGCCACAAGAAGACTATTGCCTTTCCATTCCCTATGCTTGGCACTTTAAAAATGAAGCATAGCCTAGAGAGGGGACACTATGAGAGTGTGGGTGCTCTCTTCATGGCTAGTCTGTCTTACATTCCTCAAGGTGAACATCATTGCCTAGAGGGAAGCATAATAAATTGCTGTCCAGCTGTGATGTTGTTTGAGGACAGTTTCTGACTCTGCTGGCTTTATTACTCTCTAACTTGGCTTGGGAGGAGACCTCAAAATGAATTTTAATGGAACTCTCTTTACCCTTTTATATTCCCTAATATACATGGTTCTGTCCCTACAGAAAGATTAAAAGGCAGAAATAGGTTTGGTATACAGAGCTGAATCTGAGTACTCAAGAATCATGTTTGTGTCCATCCCCAAAAAAGAATTTCAATAATTTCTCTTATCCTTTCATCACTGAGCTCAATATGTAGTGATGTAGCAATGGAATATTTTTTAAAAGTATGTGTGTATACTATTTATATATAAAGAGTAAATATATGTATACACACATTCAAACCTTTTAAAAAATATTCTAAATGTTTTTGATGGAAGGATGAGAGAAACTATTTAAGTATTGCTTTATATTTAAAAAATATATAGAATATATATTTCTTTATATATTTCTTAAAGAATATATATTTCTTAAGAATATGTATTTCTTATAATAATATATTTCTTTTGCTTTTTGAAGCAAAAGAAATGTCAATCAGTGTATTATTTCTTCAAGTAGAATTTAGTGACCTGGCTGAAATTAAGAAAGAATATTGGTTCCTCTAACCTAAGAATTAACCTATTGACCTTCATGGCTTTATTCTCACAGTCAATGCTATGTTCCTAAAGACAAGAAGAAAACGGAGCATTGGCATATGGATGATTTCCATATCCCACTTTAGTCAATAGTTCCTACAAGAGTCCTTAACAGAAGAAAGCCAAGGTGAATGATGGGATATAATCTCCTCTGCCATCCCACCATATGGTGGAAGATCTTGAGAGAATAGAACCTCCCAGAGGTTGGCAGCTCCAAGAATGAGAGATCAGAACAAATGGCTGACATGCTATCAAAAAGAAACTGTATTTTGTGTGCAGTGAAGTCCGAGGTCTTGGTTCAGTTTACAAGAGAACTTACTTAGCAGGAATCTCCATGGAGAAAAACCCACCGGACTGTGTGCTCCAAGGGCAGAGTTTTGTCTGTTTTTATTTTGCGCCCACTACCTGGCACCTCGTCTGGCACATGGTAGGTACTCAATAAATACTCAACCTAGTTTTACAGAAGGGAAGAAGGGAGGAAGGGAAACACAAATGAGACATATTTATCAGGTTATACATTAGATTTTGTTGTTCCTTATTGATGGAGCAGCATGACAAACTCTATTTTTAATTTCACAAAGCTCCTGGCATTTACTGAACATTACAGTGTACTCTTGACTGATCCTTTATCACCATATGCCCCAGTCACCCATTGAGGTCTGAATTGGCAGTTACTCAGTGTGCCCCGAGTATAAGTTTGTGACCACAGGAGCCAGCGTTTTCTGTAATTACGCTCCTGGGCTGTGAAATCTGTTCCCTGTTGAGATTAAGAGAGGAGCATCTGTTGCAGAAATTAGGTTAAAGTAAAGAAGGTACATCTGACATCTTTACCATTGTTTTCATTTGTTTTTCATCAGATTTTCTTTATTATCATGTGATATTCTTTCTATGCTGCATAACCACCTGATAAAGTGGTAGTAATTATACGAATAACTGACACTTATATAATTTTACCAAGTGCCAGACATTGTTTAATCCTCATGTAAGTTTTATTGGTGGTGTTATAATTGGCTTTATTTTATAGTCAAAAATAAACTGAGTAACAGAGAGTTTAACTTCTCTATGGTCACATATCTACCAAGCAACAAAACCAGGATTTAACTCAAACCATCTATCTGTAACACTATAATAAATATACTTCAACTATATATTGTGCATATGTGTATGCGTGTGTTGAATGTATAATGTGGGTATTGTAAAGTAGATAGCACTGTAAGTTTCAACAATTACTGATATTCTTGGAAATTCTATTCTATAACAATATGTGAGCAATTATACAGCAACAACCACCTCCGTGTTCCAGGCACTATGTTATCTGCTTAATACGTTATATTTTAATACATACACATGAGATCCCATTTTACAGACTAGATAATTGGTTTGTAAGGGACTCTCGCAGGGTATCTCCCAGTAAATGGCATTGCCCAAAGTCCCAATTCCTAGAAATGAGAGTGATGACAGAGAAGAAACAGAGGTGGGAAGCCAGTGAGCCTCTTTTTGGGTAGGAATAGGGGATTCCTGGTAAAGACACTAATTAAATTGTATCTTTGTTTTTGGTTTTTAATCTGCATAGCATTTACTATGACCAGGGCATGGTGATTGGTACAGAGAGAAATTGTCCAGACCTGAAACCTAAAAAATTTAGAGAATTGCGTTTTGTGTGTTTGTTTCAATTGCTTTGTTGAGGTATAATGAACATATATTTAAATATATTGACTATACTTAAAGTGTACAATTTTATAAATTTGGCATATATGTACACCTGTAACATTATCATCACAATCAAGATGATGGACATATTTATCACCCACAAAAATCTCATGTGCTCCTTTATATTCACTTCCTCTCACCCCTCCCATCATCTTATCCCCCCATTCCCAAGTAATTACCAATCAGCTTTCTGTCACTATAGATTAATTTGCATCTTCTAGAAATATATATATATATATATATATGTATATATGGAAGTGAAGAGTATATATCCTTTTTTTGTCGGGTTTCTTTCATTCAGATCCATTTTGTAGCATATATTGGTAGTTCACTTCTTTTTTTATCATTTTTTTTATTTCAGCATATTATGGGGGTACAAATGTTTTTAGGTTATGTGTGTTGCCTTTCCCACCTTCCCCTGCCCCCGGAGTCAGAGCTTGAAGCATGTCCATCCCCTAGATGGTGCGCATTGCACTCATTATATATATATATACCCATCCCCTTCTCCCCCCTCCCATCTGCCTGATGCCCGATAAATGTTATTCCTATATGTCTACTTAGGTGTTGATCAGTTAATACCAATTAGCTGGTGAGTACATGTGGTGCTTATTTTTCCATTCTTGGGATACTTCACTTAGTAGGATGGGTTCCAGCTCCATCCAGGAAAATACAAGAGGTGCTATATCACCGTTCACTTCTTTTTAATGCTATGCAGTATTCTATTGACTGAATATACTACAATTTACTTATTTGTTCATCTGTTGATGGACACTTAAGTGATGTCCAGTTTTTTGCTATTACTTTCATACATACTATTCTAGCTCCTGCTGGTATATATTGGCTAGATCCTACAGTTTCTTCCTCCTTAGTGGGCACAGCACTTCCCTAGCCAGCTTATAATTGTAGTTTACCCTATTTATTCATGTGATGCTAGAAAGATAAACGGGATATGTCCTGATTAGCACATATTACCTTGAAAGCAGCACATCACTCCATTATTGCCAAGGAAGGAGTTGGTGCGAGTTCAAAGGTTCAGGAATATATGCAGATTTAAGGTTTTTGGCTGCATTAAACATAATATTCTCATCTCATATTTTAAGATCCAACTCCTTCCCATCCAGGACCCTGACCTAAGCATAGCAGATATGCTGATATTGCAAATCAACATTCTCTGGAGTTCTATCTTTATAATTGAATCCCCAGCTTTTGCTCCCCTCAGGCTGCAGTAGATAAGAATCTCTTAATAGGCTGCCAAGGGGGCCCTTCAACTTTCACACATTGCCTTGAATTGGTAATTAATCATCCTTACCCTTTCATTGTCTTTCTCCCATGCTTACATAGTATTAAGTAGCATTCATGGTTCCCATCGTCTTTATAATGACTATCCTAGAACCTCTCAAATGCTTGAGATATTGCCCTTTTCTATAGATTCCTTCTGTCAGTATCCCAGTCTGGGTCACCACTGGCATAAATTTTAACAATTCCACCACTACGGCACACCAAGGACTATAAAAAGGTCTACCAGCCACTAATAATTGGTATCCCATTGCCAGTGAAACTGTGGCCAATCCAGCCCCCATGTCTCATTTTTTAATCTATTGTTAGGACCACTCCTGCCACAAATTCTCTTGGGTCAAGTTCACCCTGGAACAGATTCCAAGATGGAGATCAATACACAGGAAGCTTATTGGGTCATGACCTTTGGGACAATAGCTGTGAGGGAGTAAGGGAAGCACACCTGGGCAGGTGGAGACATCGAACTGAGATATATTCACAGCCTAAAATCTAAATTGCTCACAGTGGAGGTCTGGAGTTGCAATTGCTCTTCCTAAATTTCCTGAATTGAGCCTAGGTGGAGGGGCCTTGGTATCCAACTTGAGCAGTCATTGAACCTGGGCTGCTCTTGGGGAAGAGCATAATCTTAGGCAAGGCAGCAGCTCCCTTTGCCAAGATCCATCCCCAGGAAATTACTCAATTGTGGACTGTCAACAACCGACACTTCTGCCAGATAAGGAAATGGGGTCCTGAGGGGAGGAAACTGGCTGACACCACAGCAAACACTCTCATTTATCTACTAGGTGGTAGACACAGGTTTTGAAACTAAATTATCTCATTTGATGTTCTTAATCACTGCCTCCTGCATCTCTGATGCATCTTCCTCTTTCCAATCCACCCTAACTGCCATAGTTCAGACCTTTGTTATCTCTTTACTGGAATATTACGATATTCTGCTCTCCCTGACTCACCCCTACCCTCTTCAGACTGGCCCCCACATTGCTACCATGGTGATCCTTCTAAAGTGTAACCCTCTGTATGCCATTCACATTTGTTCAGTGCCACAATCTGATGTGAAAACCTTCATCAGGTTTCTATCTCCTTTTATAATTTCATCCCTGTAGAATCTCTCAACTTGTAAGCTTTGCTCTTTTACCATTTGATCCAGCAATCCCATTACTGGGCATCTACCCAAAAGAACAAAA
>VBSM01002121.1:34648235-34686584 GCA_008086735.1 Cheirogaleus medius | reverse complement strand
GTAATATTTGTACCCCCATAATATGCTGAAATAAAAAATAAATAATAAAAAAAAGAATCTCTCAACTTGCCCATAGTCTCCAGCCAAATTCTAAATCACTCAACAGTTCCCTGTCCTTCAACAAGTCTGGTGATTTTTCACATGCTGAACACTCTACCAGAAAAGTCCTTCCCTCTGATTATTAATCTGGTGAATTCCTACTGACTCTTTGGGATCCAGCTTAAATTTATGACACCCTCAAGCAACTTAGTTGGATTGTACATTGTGTTACCAATTTACCTGTTATGTATCTATATTAATGCCTTATCGTATTCTTCATATTCATGTATTTATTTCCAAAGCTCCACTATGAGCTCCTTGAAGACAGGTAACATATCTTATTCATCAGTGCTTATATCATTGGTGCTTATGAATGTTTGCTAAATAAGTGAATAAATTAGAGAGTGACTCAGTGAATCAATGTGACTTTCTTCCTCTTCTCTTTATCCAGTGCATTCTGTGTGTCCCATGAAATTTTTATTTAAACAGAATTAGTTTCATAGTAGTCAAGGACATTGTCCTTCCAAACATATTTCTAAAGGCTTGATCCTATCAGATAATAACTTAGCCTTTTGTGAGTTTTTCTTTTTCTTCCAGCTTCTACTGGCCTTTACAATATACATATAAGTTAACAGAGCAAGTGAAATCGTCAACAGGTAAATTGGATAGTAAGAATGAGGTCAAAAAGAGAAAAACGCTTATTGCTAATGCCAGCCGTATCACTGCAAATCTTAAATACCACCACACTTGTAAAATCAGTAAAGTGGACAAAAATGTATTTTCCAAATGCATTTCATTATCCAGACATAACCACAATTTTTCTCTTACTATATTTTTTCCTGGTCTTTACATCTATTCACATATATTTATCTTTACAAAGTATGAATCAGACTATGCATAAAATTCTATGTCCTGCAGTTTTACCTAGTTTTTGTCATGACCATTTCCTCATAACTTGCCATATATGAATTTTAATGAATGCATATCATATTTTTCTTTTGGGGAGTTTGTATAATGATGTTTGATTTTCTAAGCTAAAGAAGGCAAATTATATTGAGAATGAGATGGCTATCTAATACCTACTAAGGTAACTCTAGTGTGTCAATTATTACCAGCAATATAGAGAATTGAAAGGAAAAGAGAAATGTTGAACCTAAACACACAGCTCTTGAGGGTTTCTTCCCTCACAGAATGAATTTATTGGTTAGCATTTCCTTGATCTTAAATAGCAAAGAAGATTTTAGCGAGTTACCTAAAGGTCTTAAATTAAGGATTGATTGATTAATATTTCTATATAACTTTTCCCCATCTCATTTCATCAATATGGCACTTTAGGCCTTTTCTCTCTTGCATCATTATGCACTGACCTTTCCATTGTTAATGTTCCTATTCTATGCCTGAGTAGAGAGAATTTTTTCCCTCTTTTTAGAAATTAGCTGCAAAGAAAATTTATGTGACATTCTCAAGAATTATTTCCAACCTACCCTTTCAAATGCCTTTCTGACATCTAATGATGTAATTGAGCTACATTAATTTTAGGGAGCATCTATATTTGCATCATAAAAAATTTAATTTTAATGTACTTCAAAAATATCTATTGCTTCAAAATTAATGAAGTATTATTTTTGCAAATGATACTAAACCACATTTAATTTTGTCATTCTATTATTACAGTATCCTTTGCATGTCATGGTTGTTATAAAATTTGAGTCAATGTCAATATTGTAAGTTTTGTTCATTCTACCCTATCACAAATATGCAAATTTTCTCACTGAGAGCCATTTATTGACATCCAGGTCACCTAACACCACCAAAAACAATATATATATATATATATGTGTGTGTGTGTATATATACATATATGTATGTGTGTATATATACATATATATATGGAGAAAGAGAGACAGAGAGAGAGAGTCTCACTCTCTGTCGCCCAAGCTAGAATGCAGTGGCATCATCATAGTTCATTACAACCTTAAACTCCTGGGCTACAGTGATCCTCATGCCTCAGTCTCTTGAGTAGGTGGGACTACAGGTGCATGCTACCATGCCTGGCTAATTTTTCTATTTTTGGTGGAAACAGGGTCTCACTGTTGCTCAGGCTGGTCTTGAACTCCTGGCCTCAAGTGATCCTCCTGCCTCAGCTTTCCAGAATGCTAAGATTACAGGCATGAGCCTCCATGCCAGCCCCAAAATATTTGTAATACAGATTATATACACAATAAATTATCTAAGCTTAAGTTTATGAGTATCTGTCACCCACTTCTTTAGGGTGATGAAGGGAATTATGTGAAACAAGGATTTTTGACTACCTAAGTTGGGATAAAACTAGGTTAAGAATATTGCACGTTTGTTTAATAGTAGTACTTCTTAGATCCATAAAGGAAGAATAGAATAAGAATAAGGAAAGATCAAGATTCACTCTGAATCTGAAAAAGTTTGCAGTACTCCCTCTTCTCCAGTCATTAACCAGGGGACCCTTTCCTTGTATCATAGGACTGAGTATTCTGGAATATACTGATCTAGGCACATCTTTATTATTTCAAACAACCTTTCTATTTTTCAGTTTTCTGTTTGATTTTATGGATCCCAACTGACATGGTAAGGATACTGTAAGTTGCAGGAGAAAGAAGTGGACTAAGGCACACTAAAGAAGGATGGTCAAAATGTACATCAGGGAAGAGCTTTCGGCTAAGTGTCCCAAAATGGCTGTGTCACATGCCCCTAACCCACAGGTCATTTAACAAGTTTCTTCACAAACCTAGTGTGAGACATTTCCCATTTTAGAATAGTTTAAGATGTTTTTCTTCTCTCTTTGAAGACTTGACCTTCAGCATATCTTCTGAATCTGACCATTTCTTGCTACTTTCTTTCCTACAGTTCAAAGCCAAGCCACCATCATTTCTCTAAATGATACAGTAGTCTTTTAACAGGTCTCTGGACTACCTGCAATGCCCTCTAGAATCTATTCCTGCCATGGCAGCCAGAGTTCTACTTTAAAATGTAAATCAGATCTAGTCTGATATTCTAATGGCTTAGAGTAAAAAGCAAAACTTTACCATGGCCTAAAAAATACATATATGATCAGCCTTTGACCTGCCCCAATTTTATCTCCTATAAACTTTCCTTCTCAGATTTACCTCCTTACTATTCCCCAAATAAACCAAGCATGCCCCCATCTCTGTCTTAGAACTTACAGTTCTCTTGGCCTGAAATGTTCTCCCTCCCCCAAAATATCTGCATGACTTGTTCATTCACTTCTTTTAGAGAGTAAATGAATGGATAAATAACTTTTAAAAATTATACAGTTGTTATTTTCCATGAGGGAAGCTGACCTGTGTAATGGAGTTGAGAAGCACCAGCCTGTTTGGCCTTAATACGGTATAATAATATAAATGTAAAAGTAAAACCTCTCCCCTAAAAAATAAATGATCCTAATGTGAATATGAAAAATATTCTGAATATCCTATTCTCCATTTAGCTTATATATATCATAATAGACTGAGGACTGAGAGATAAATGTAAACATCCTTTTATTTTTTGAATCCACTGTGATAGAACTAGAAACAATTCTGGAAATCACCTACCATAGCCTCCCCATTTTCAAAGTAAATTGAGACACAGAAAATTAAGTGATTTCCCCAAAATCTCATAGCTACTATTAGAAGAATCACTACTAGGATGCACATTTTCCACCTTGCAGTCCAGTGTGCTTTCTACTACCTCAGGCTTTTACAACTTGTGCTATACAGTAAGATATTCAGAGGCACACGCCTTGGCCATGGGACTGTAATTATATCTTCAGGGTAGAAATGAAATGAGTATTTGGATGGATTTCTTTATTTAGGGCTGAGAAGAAAAAGCTGCTAAGCTGGGTATTTTCCTCCTTGCAACTTAAGGAACATCTTCCAAAATGGCTTCCGGCTTTGCCTCACTTTTTGTGGAAAAAAAAAAAAAAATAAGCTCAAGTAGAAAAGCATATGAAACTACTGAAGAAACTCACAAGTGTATCTTTTCCCCCATCAATATTCTTTATGAAATTTAAACAGCTTTAGTAAAAAGTCTCTACATCCCTCTGGCAGAGAATACCCAAATTTTCAAGCCACCTTTCCTGAATAACTTCTGAACATACAGCAGAATATTTTCATGTGTGAGACACTCCTTAAAGCAACAGACAGTTTTAAAGACAAGAAAGAAAAACATTTTGTTTCTGAGCAAATACATGGTTGTTGTGTGCTCCTCCTCCCTACTCCCACGGACTCTCGTGGATTTGATACTTCAGCTTTTAAGAGCACACTCTGAAGCACAGCTATAAATGTTCCTGATTTTTAAAAAGTTATAGTGTACTCAATCTTACAGTATATAAACCAAATGTGGCATTCTTTTTTTCTCTTACAATGCTTTTAAGCCCCATTCTTAAGTACAGGGGCCACCTCTTACTTACTCTTCCCAGCTAATGTAGGACAGAAAAATATCAGAAGTATGGACTTAAATGACTCTTGTCAGAGGCATTTATAAACAAAAACAAACTTGAGGGCATAGTATATTCTTTTGAAAGAAATTTTGACAAATTCTAAAAACAGCACAAGAATAATTCTGTTTCATTTGTGAGAGATCATCACTGGGTTTTCCTCTCAATGGTGCCTTTCTCTTTACATTTCCTCTCTATCAATCTCCTCTGCAGGATTATGACACAGAGGAATAAATTTTAAAGTAATTGCAAGAGGGACATGCTCTACATACCTCATTATATTGATCAACTCGCACATAAGCAGGTTAATTTCTATTTTCAACAACCTTTATTAATATTGGTTTCTCTATAAAACATTCATGGGAGTGGGGCGGGGGAGGAGGGACATTCCGCATTATCAGCATTTCTATCCACATAACAGATTGGCTAAAGTAGCTGCTTATATGGAAAATCAGTTGCAATTTGAATGAGATATGTACCCATATCCCCTGCTGCCATGTTAAGTTTCATTACGCCCCTACTGGAAAACCTTGCAATTTATTTTGCTCTCTTCAGCAGATCTGTTATATTGCTATTCCTTTCTGTTATAATTGTTAAATCCACTTAGTTCTACATTGCTTTTTAAAATATTTGTTTGCAATAAATGTAAATAGAACACCTGCTATGAACCCAAGAAACAGCCAACATTATTACTGAGGAAATAAATAAATCAGGACGCTTGTTTTCTTGATTTTGCATGTGTGTGTGTGTGTGTGTATAGTATAGTATATGTTATATATAAACACACACACACACAATTATTTGGTTAAATGCCTGGAAATTTCAAAGACAGTAGGCATGATGATATCCTTTCTGGAAGCCAGAAATCAGAAAAGAGGCATGTGGCACCTATAAGAAGGGCTTTTGCTTATGTCTAATTACAAATTCTCTAGATTTTAATACTCACAGTCTCAGTTGGGAAGCTACTATGGAGATTGACAGGGGTCAAATTCTTTAATTTTCTTTTCCAATGATTATTCATTTTGAAAGAGGCACTGCTTAGCATTATAATTTAGAGAATCAAGAAAGAGGATCAACATTTAGGAAAGGGTCCTATAAGACAAAGTATAATTGCTGGAAGTGTTCCATAAAGACAATGTGAAATAAAAATTTTAGTATAGACATGATCTTTGTGGTTTATGGTCCCAGTTTCTCCTATTTCTGTTCTTTCCTACTTCCCCATTTCCTTAGTCTGCTAATGAGAGTTTTCCACTTCCCTTGAATAAGAAAAAATGTGCTTGTCTCTTATTTTTCATTTCCAATTTAGCCAGAAAGGTCACAAAGACATTTTTAAATAGCATTTCTTGGCAATATTTTATGGCTGTTAAAATATCTTTATTCTTAGCGGTCCCACCAGAATCACCACACTTTTTATTTGATAACTTTATTTGAAGAAATACCATTTCCCTTTTCCTTTCCATTTTTATGCAAGGGAAAAAGTGTCAGAGAGAAGAAATGGGTTCTAAATGGTCTAGGTTAGGATTCTGCCAAGACTACATACACTGACACATGATAATTCGTTTCAGTTATCAGATGAAATTCAGAAAGGGGTCACACAGTTCACATGTAGCCTTTAAAATTAAATCAGAAGGTTGTCCCCATTTCAACACTTCTGAGAAGAATCCTATTGTATCCCAGATGCATGTTGATCCATCCTGTCTGTTAAAGCTGCTTCATTTTTCTCTCTAGAGCTTTCTTCAGTCAGGAGAAATGACTGCAGACTTTAGGCATCTTCCCTGATCTTTCTCTCTCACCCTTAAAATCCATTCTTTGGCTCTGATCTGTGGATGGGCACACATAATGGGGTAAGGTTAATTGGAGTGAAGATTTTCAACATCTTCCCCGAAGATCTTTAAATCTTCAAACTGTAGTACAAATAAGTGATTAATTTCTGTCTTCTCAAGCTCACCATCTGGATGTCTTACAATACAACTTTTGGCTCAAGTGTGAGTTTAAAAAAGAAAAAACCAGGTGCCCTCTTTGTTTTTGTTTGATGTTGTTTTTGCTTGTTCTCTCAATAAAAATTTTGAATTGCCTTTTTGTCATATGTCATAGTATTGTCCCTACTCTATCTCCTTCTGGTGACATAAATTATGAAAACTGTCAACAGGGTAATGCAACTGGGATTTTGGCTGCATTGCTTTCTGCATCTCTGGGCTGCAGTTGGAGCTGGCTATTCTATACCAGTCAGCTACACACAGCTACTATATGGGCAGAGCAAGTGGAGGAAGAAAGGGGGAAAGGGAAGGGCTGTTTGTTAAGTTCCTACTGTGCAAGACATTATGATCCCTGCTTTATATGTGATATTGTAGTCTTGAAAACAACTCTTTGAGACAGATTATCTTTACCTTATAAGTGCTAAAATTCAAGATCATACCAGTAGATGTGATACCTAAGCCCATAGCAAAAAGTCATTATTTCAGGCACAGAAAAGGGATGTTATGGACTGTTTGTGTCCCCCTCAAATTCTTATGTTTAAGCTCTAAGCCCCAGTGTATAGTATTTGATGATAGTCTACTTGGGTGGCTGTTATCAAGGTTCTGCATACCAACTCTTGGTGAACTGAGCAAAGGGCAGAGAACCACACTATACACCTAGAAAAACTTGAGTGAAGGAAAACGTGGAACAGAAAGAAAACTTAGTGATATCAGTATGTACAAGATGCTCTATGCTCACCAATCTTTTTAATTCTCATACCCACCTGTGACCTGTGACGTAAGCAGTGTCTTCTTCCTTTAAAGATTAGGACACTGAAATTCAGAGAGGGTAAGTAACTTGCTAAGGTACACACAGGGAGGGCAGAGTGAAGCCATAGTGACAGTCCAGTTCTGAGAGTCTTTCAATTATTTACAAACCATATCTCATGAAATAGCTATAACATATAGATTAAAGCTTGATGAATGAAGCGTATATATTCCATATGGACATCATTAAGACCTAAGTGGGGTTTGTTTGTTTTTGTTTTCCTGTCATATTTTCCTCAGGCAACGTTAGAAAAATCTTTTAAAATTCTAGGCCCTCAGGAGGTCATGTTAGTGGTCCTGGAAATTGTTAAACAAATTGTTGTGAACAGGCTTTTTAAATTGTTTCTTGGCAGGAATTGAATAATCAAGTGCAATGAATTTAATTGATTACGGAAGAATGTTCCTTTGAGCTGATGCAGCAACTGTTTTTGGTCTTTGGTGTCAAATCTGAATTGATGTAATGACTACCCATGTTAGGTTTTGCTACTGGAAAAGTCTTCAGTGGGAAAAATTGGAAATGCTTAAGTTAACTTGAATTTGTTTCTTAAGGATACCTTTCAATATGTAAAAGTGATTGTCCCCTTGTAGCCTCCCTATTTAAATCTTACCTTCCACTTTCTCAATCTTAGAATTTGATTCTCTTAGCAGAGACAAGACTAAGACCACACAGGTGCTCATCATTCTCACTCCTGCCACTACTAGCTGTGTGAGCTTGGTCAAGTTTCGAACCTTCTTGCCTCAGTTCCCTGGTATCTAAAATGAGGCAAACGATCATACCTACTATCTTATGTAATGTTGTCATAATTTAAAAAGCTAATATCTTAATATATTACCTGGAATATGACAGGGGGTCAATAAATATTAGCTATTAATAATACTGTAGTCCCCCTTATCCATAGTTTCACTTTTCATGGTTTCAGTTACCTGTGATCAACTGCTGTCTGAAAATATTGATATTTTGAGAGAGAGAAAGAATGTGTTTATATTAATATAACTCCTATTTTGGCATATTACTATAATTTTTCTATTTTATTATTAGCTTTTATTAATTTCTTACTGTGCATAATTTATAGATTAAAATTCATCATAAGCATGTATGTATAGTAGAAAACATGCTATGTGTAGGGTTCGGTACTATCCATGGTCCCAGGCATCAACTGGAAGTCTTAGAACATATCCCCTGAGGATAAGGGAGGACTACTTTATTAGTAGTAGTAAAAATAACTTTAGCATATCTTGGGTGTGATGATAGCATAAGATAGAACTGAAAATTTGCAGATATTAACCTTGGACAGGCAGTTGGTAATTCTTGGAGATTTATAGAGAATGAGTGAATTACAAAAATTGAAGATGATACAAACAATGAATACAGAAAGTGATATTCTGGCAAGCTGGATGGGTGCATCTGGACAATGTCTGAGTGGCCACTGGAGCTGCATGTCTTATGTGCCACTTGTCTTTCCTACTTTCCAGTTGGACCAAGCTGGGGCCTGGCATCCTGTATTAGTTTGCTACGGCTGCTGTAACAAAGTACCACAAACTATGTGGTTTAACAACAGAAATGTATTGCCTCACAGTTCCGCAGGCTGGAAGTCTGAAAGCAAGGCATTGGTGAGGATAGTTTTTTCTGATGGCTGAGAGGGAAGCATGTGATCCAGGCCTCTCTCCTGGCATGTAGACGGTCATCTTTATGTTTGCATTGTGTTTTTCCTGTATCTTCAAATTGTGTTCCCTCTCTGCATGTCTGTGTCCAAATTCCCCCTTTTTATGAGGACACTGTCATATTATATTAGAGTCAACCCTAATGACCTCATTTTAACTTGGTTACATTGGTAAAGACTCTATCTCCAAATAAGGTCACATGCTGAAGTCCTAGAGGTTAGGGCTTCAACATATTAATTTGAGGGAGACACAATCCAACTCACAACACTGCTCTCTGGTCCTCCCAAATTTATGTCCTTCTTACATGCAAATATATTCACCCCATCGCAACATCTTCAAAAGTTTTAACTCATTTAGCATCAACTCTAAGTTCAAAACCTCACTTAATTAATACCATCTAAATCAGGTATGACCGACACTCACGTTTGATTCATCCTGAGGCAAAATTCCTCTCCAGCCTTGGACCTATGAGAACACACAACGCATTATCTGGCTAGAAGTCAGAGAGTATATGCAGGGATATTTACAGTGCAAGCCCATAAGCAAGCCATGTGGTCTGATTTCTAAGTTGGATTTTGGGAAATAGCATGAGTATCTTGCCTTTTCCCCAAGACATTGCTTACAAAAATTGAAGATGGGAGAAGAGAAGGACAGGGGAAATTATATTCTGAAAAGCCTGATGTGTATATGGATAAAAATCATCTACAATGGAATGTAGAGCCTCAAAGAGAAATGAATCTCTAATCAAAGGCTGGATGACAAAATTATGAAAGCTTATAGATGCAGAGTACATATTGCATTGAATAGAAGGAACGATCATATAATTGTAAGGTACTTAAAACCTCAATCCTAACTCACAGCCCTTCTTTCTAAATAACACAATTTCTTACAGAAAGCATCAAAACTACCTAATATACAATTTTGCCCACATAATCACCCTGAAAGCATTTATGTAATCAAAAGGAACCTCTGGGAATGGAAACTGGAATCTGGAAGTGAAACTCAAGAAAGATTTCATCACTGCACAAACAATTTTAAATTAAGCACTAATCAGAGGGGAAAATTAGGTTTATTCACAGGGGCCACTCAAAATAACCCTCTTAATAATGTAGAAATTGGCTGTAGCTAAACCCCTACAAGTCTAGACACAAATACATTTAAAATACAGCAAAGCCAGTCAATATAAAATGTAACAAATACAAGAAGTCAATGTGAAATAGATTTCCCAGATATAAGGAACATAGTTCCAAGATTATAAGCAAACTGCTCAGGAGAAAAAAAAACAACTCTGTGATTTAGCAGAATTTTAGACTTATAAGAAACCTATTTGCTTTTATTAGTGTCCTAATGAAATGTCTTTTCATACCTTTTTGTCACTAATCAGAACAAATGCTGACCAAAAAAAAGTGGTCACCAAATATTGAGGTTATATTTGTCAAGCTAAAAAAAAAAGAAGAAGAAAAGAAAAGAAAAAAAAATGTGGCCAGAAGAAAAGGAGAAAAGAAGGACACAAAATAACAGCTAGTCTCTCTGAGGTGGGGGTGGGGGGGATGAAACTCACGTGGAGTTGAATTCTCATAGACTGAGGGATACATAGGATTAACTGACTCCCCCTACTCTTGCCCCCAGAACCATACCAGATCCTGAGATACAAGCATCTGTGGCTGAATAAAGTAAAGGTTTTCTGGTAAGAGAGACTGGCTTCCTGCGAGTAGATGACTAGAGGCAGAGCTGTGGCTAAAATCACTCTGTAACATTCTCACTCTTAACATGGGTATTCTGACTCTGTCCTTTTCCTTTTTATCTCCCTTCTCCTTTTCCACTATCTCTTTTTCATTCCTCCTTTCCCTCCTCCTCATGCCTCCCCCTGGCTCAAGACCCTTGTACCAACATCATTTATTCCTGCAGATGGCCAAAGAGTTTGCTGACCTCTGCCTTCCCTCATGAAATTTTCAAATACATCTGCTCCCATGCCTTGCAAATGAGCCCTCTCTGAACCTCCAATCACACTGGGGTGCCCTGCATCCCTAAGTAGAGAACATCTAGTCTCCAGGCAACCAGAGTGGAGCATTCTGTCTTCAGAAAAGACACTTAAGTGCTCTCTTGCCCTGAAAGCCCTCTAAAGTTGAGGGGAAGGGTTTGGAAAAGATTAGAACCAAATTTTGTAAGCTAGACCAACTTTACCTAATGATAGATGATTTAAAAAAAGAAAAGAGACTAATCAAAGAGGATATCAACTTTTAGCCATCAATATCTGAATAATACAGATTATGTTAGAGATAAATAATTGGTTTAAAAATTCACTGGCCAATTCGACATTCATTAGCCACACATGGCTATGTAAATTTAAATTTAATTTACTTAAATATTCCATTCCTCAGCCATGCTAACCACATTTCAAGTTCTTAGGAGCCACATGTAGCAGCTACTGCATTGGACAATACAAATGTAGAACATTCGCATTGTCACAGGAATTTCTATTGGACAGCACAGGAAATATCTGCAGATGGGGGGGGGAGAGAGAGAGAGACAGAGAGGAGATAGAAAGAGAGAGAGAAGAAGAAGAAACAAGAAGAGAAAGATGAAAAGAAAAAATGTAATTGAAAGAATAAAACTGCAGGTGTGAGATAGAGACTTTTTCCTCCAGGCTCAAGTCACTCTCTGGGGTTCATGTGAATAATATGTTAACAGGAGTTCATTTTCCTAAGTATTTGGTTTTAAGAGGCTGTCTTGGGTCTAAGCAAAATGAGTGTGGGGGCTTATCTACATGAGAGGTTAGAGTTCTTGTAGCAATTAGCTGCTTTGACCTAAATCTACTCATTTTCATTTAGATGCTTTTCTTGCAGCCTACCAGTGAGCATCCTGGATCACTGCCCCACCTGCTTCTTCCTCTGTATCTGGGAATGACTATGGCAATGAGGCTGGAACAGCACATGTATTAGAACTGAAGAGTATCACATCACTGAGAATTTAGAGACTGTGTCTAGTTTGGAAGAACCCATGGGAACTTCAAGAAAAGTAATCAGAGTGAGTAGGGAAGGATACATAATGCAAAGTGTTCCCTCCAGGAACTTTACTTCAACAGGAACAAGAGCATTTCCCCAAAGGACATGAGTAACGTTAAATGTAACTGTTCACCATGCTTCTCCAAGGCACCAAATGGGCTTTTAAGCCACACATTCCTGGGGGCATAACAATGGATTCAAAATAGGAACTGTAAATTTGTTCCCTGTCTTTCTAAGCTTGCAATGAGAAGCAGACAATGTTGGGCTTATTATGCAGCCTCACTGGTATATATACTTATATCAGTGGGGGGTTTATAAAATAATAGATTGGTGACATCTCAGACATTTGAGCATTTTGACCCTCTAGTTTATGTGGTGAACCACAGGACCCAGAGCAAAGACTCTAGAAGCCTCTAAAAATATTTGGAGAAGACATTGTAGAATGTAGGTTTACTGTATTAAAAAATAAGAAGATATGATTTTCATTTATAATCCCATAGAATTAATGACCCTATGTCTTAGCCATTTCCACAGAGGGCAGATCAGGTTAAAGTACAAACACCTTGTGAAGACAGAGGAAATTACCCCAATTATGCCCAGATACTGCTGTAAAGAGAACTAGCCTCAAAGTCCTTCTTCTTCACCTCTGTACCTCTACTTCTAAAAGACCATTTGGCATCAATCACCCCCTTCCCTGTCACTTTTCAAGAAGGAGCCCTGTGAACCACCCATGGCCAACAGAAACCTCTTGCTACAGACATACTATTTCCCACTATTCCTAGTCAAAATGATTTTTCCTGTTCCCCACTATTTCTGGAAATTGATCTCTTAACATCTTAAATGGTGAACATCCAGGCCAGGATAGGCACGACATAGTGAGATTAGTTAGAGTAGAGACTCTGCAGCCACCATTCCTGAGTGTGAGTTCTTTGTTCTACCTTATCATGTGTGAGACCTTAAGCAAGTTGTTATATTTAGTCCCTCTGAATTTCAGGATCTTCCTCTGTAAAATAAAATAGGAGGATTGAATGAGTCAGTATCTCTAAAGCACTTAGAACAGTGCCGAGAGAGAGAGAGAGAGAGAGAGAGAGAGAGAGAGATAGATAGATATAGATAGATAGCTATAGATAGATAGAGACAGATAGAGATAGATAGATAGATAGATAGCCAGCCAAACAGACTGATAGTTGGAGAGTATAGACAAGGTCTGACATTTTCCTTCTTCATTCATTCATCTGCTACATGAAAGGCATTAAAGGATACAAAGATAGCTAAGACATAGTCTGTGCACTCAGACAACTCAAAGTTTAATTGGAGACAAACACAAAACATTACCATTGCTGTGGAAGAGTCAGATACTAGTTGCTTTAGAAGTGCAAGAAAGAAGTAATGAATTCTCCCTAAGGGTTTAGGGAAAGATGCATGAACAAATATTTGCTGCCTTACAGTTTCAATATACATACAGAAGCCACTGGGAGTGAGGTCAAGGGCAAGGTGAGTAAGGACCAGGTATGACATGTCTGTGCATGACCCTTCTCCTAGGATACTCCCCGCTAAAGATCAGGCATACGCACACCCTCCCCAATTGAACCAACACTTTGCCCTGCTTTTGCTGCCAACACTTAGAGAGATAAAACTCCTCTCTAACCCTATTGCTTTGAAAGCTGTCTTTATTCCTCTGTCAAGCAGTGAGCAGTCAATAGAGCCACAAGGAACCACCCACTCAGGTGGGTATGTATACACAAACATATATGCATATATGCATGGATATATATATATATACACATATGGACATACTAAGTAAATACTATACATACAATATGTATATTAAGTAAATATACATATACATTAAGCACCTTACTGTGTAGTTCTTTGTTAGGGCTCAAAGGATGAAAATAATTAGAAGACACTTGCCTATAGAGAGTTTGCAATACAGTGAAAGATACAGCATGTCATACATAGCGTAGGCATTGTGAGCACAAAAGGGAAAAGGGGCAGAGGGTTGGATTTGTAATATCGCATTTAGTTCAAACCACTGTCAAGAAACTTGGGAAATATATTATTAGCTAATCCCAGTATTCTCCACCTGTATGCACTGATACCACTAAGTGGCAAATAAAAAAATAAATAGAAAAGAGAACAACTATCAGATATTTTATAGTCTCTACGTATATCCTGTGACTATATGGAAGCCACATTCTCTCAGCAATGTCTCACTTAAGATCTTTGCTGTCTCTCCAGCCATATGCACTATTTAAGAAGGAACAGTTTTTCATCTAGGGTCCATGAGTATAGAAGAGGAATTCTCATCTAAGGATAAAAAAAACCCACCTTCTTGACCAAGCATGGCTACAAAACAATTCAAGTGCCATCTGCCATTTCATATCTTTTTGTTTCACTATCTAAAAATGAATGGATTAAGCAAAATGATAAACAAAAGGACTTCCAATTCTGATATTGTCCTAAAGACAGAGAGCAACCACTCTGGGAGTGGCACCCAGATTGCACCTACTTTGCTTCTATGGTCCTCTTTCTCCCAGCCAAAGTACACTTGTTTTATTGCATGACCAAATAATTCAAACCACAGACCCTTTTGGGAAGTCATCTTGGACTTTTAAATGTTGGCCAATTCAAAATATCTTTATGTGTTTACTTTCAAAAACTATCTTGGCAAGAAAACTACAAAAAGAAAAGTGCCTTTCCCATAAAATTTTGGCAAGATGCAAGCAATATGGATTTTAGTCAATTGGCCCTGCATACTTGAGGTCTATATGACTAAAAATACAGAAGTATTCATAATATTCCATTGGTACATTTTAAAACCATACACTTCAACTCTAAATTTACTACTGGTTATGTTCTTTGGGTAGGCTGCTTCAGTGGACAGAGCCTTTATCTAGTACGAGTTGTGCATAGGCCTTCAGCCTGCTGGTAATATTAAGCTAAATCTGCAGAAGTTCTTGAATTTCTCTTGTACTATACATAATGTATAGTTCTAATAGCCAATGTGCTTTGGAGTTATATTATTTTCAGAATCCTTGCATTGTATTTTCTTTTACCTCAAACCACCCACCAATAAGAGTGTCTGCTGATGTTCAATGACACATTAGGCATTAAATGATACGTTTAAAATATGTGATTTGGTTCATATCTTTTTCTGTTAGCCAAAAGAATTACCTCCATTGCTTAGTGTTCCAACAGTGCCTCTTTCCAGGTGCCTGTGATCTGGAGTGGCAGGGAGTACTACCAGGATACTTTGCTTTCAGGATACTTTTACTTTCCCTCACACATTTGACAGAAATCATTAGGGTAACCATGGTATGATGCCAGCCTCGATGAGGCTTTTTTGCCCACTGGTTCTCTCCAACCTATAATAAATGGTGAATTCTTGGTTAGCCAGAGCATTCTTTTACTTCTTTCCTGTAACATGTAATTCATCATTTATAAGAATGTAGGTCAATGGGGGTTTTGTCTATCTTGAATTAAGTTGTCTACAACCGCAATCATTAGCAATATGATTGCTCACACTCTTTGAGCACCTTCTATACTTCATGGCCTGAATCAGTTACTTTTCAAGCAATATTTACCAAAATTTTCTTAATCTTTTTCTCAGCTTGACCAAACATCAGATATCTAGGCTTTCTCCTGCCTCTAGGCCCTGACCTCCCTTTCCATAGAGCACTTTCTTTATAAAACTTGTAATTGTAAATTCTTTCTGTATCCCTTTGAGATGTTAATATTTTTAAAGGCTTCTTGCCAGTTTTAGAACCCAGAGATGTGTTTCTCAAGGTCCTGAGAGCCATCCCTTTGAAATGTAAACCTCAAGAAAAATAGAATCCTTATCTTTCTCCTTTTTCTGTGCAATGGTAGGACCTTAACTTTGGTAGGTGCCTTGCTCCAAATTGTAAAATTACCTCCTGTCATGAAGATACAAGAATGTTTACTTTCTCCTATGAGTAAAGTCAATTAGCAAACACAGATGGCCTATGATATCCCCACTCTCACATTTAAAACTCTCTAGCCTTTTGCTCAGTGGTGTTGAGCTAAGTCTCCCTCCTCTATTCTGAGAGTCTTAAGTAAAATCTCCCATGTCTGTTTAACTTTGTCGGGTACAATTTTTGTTTCAATAACATTTTAATATTTAAAATATCACTGGAAGGCCATTTATGGGTTAGGAAACTGAGGTTCAGAGTGGTAAACTGGCTTGCCCAAGGTCATGCGACACAGACTCGAATCCAGGTCAGTGTGACTCCAAGGCAGCAGACTTCCTACTGCACTTCAGTGATTTGGGCCTGACACTTGTTTTCCTTATAACACATTACAGTTGTCAAATCTTTATGTCTCTTGTAATGGTGGCTCTCTGGAATAAATGCAACTGCCAATATGGTGCATATATCACCGTAATGCTTGTCTCAGAGCGTGGGTTCATACTTTTAGGAATGCATAGTTTCTTAAATAGAGTAACTGATCATATACTCTATCAATCCTTGTGTTTCTCTAAAATTGCTAAACCATTTATTCTAAAAATGTCAATTTCCTAAGAAAGAAATAACTGAACTCTTGATCTTTTTTTACCAAATGCCCTCTATCCACATCACAATTGATGTCAGATTTATCCATTTGTTCAGGCAAACACTGGTGGAATCATCTCTGACTCTTCTCTGTCTCTCCTCTCCCACTTCTAATCCAGTAGCAAATCTAGTTGTTTCTATTTTCAAAACATACCCATAATGTGGTTACTTCTTTCCATTTCTACTGCTATCACCCTGGTCTGAGCCACCAGTACCTCTCACCTGGATTATTGCAGAAATCCTAACTGGTCTCCTTTATTCCACCCTTCCATCTCTGGAGTCTCTTCTCAACACAGAAACCAGAGCGATCCTATTAAAAAAATAAGTCAGATCACATCACTCCACTGCTCTTAAACCTCCAATGTCTTTCTACCTCGCTCAGGGTAAAAGCTGATTTTTATGATGGTCAAGGCCCTACATGACCCGGCCTTATGTTACTTTCCATGGAAACTTTCTCCTCTATTCTCTGCTACTCTCTGCTTTGGCCACACTGGCCTCCTTGCTCTTCCTTTAGGTTAATAAGCCCCCCCTTAGGGCCTTCACATGTGCTGTTTCCTGAGCCTGTACTACTCTACCAGTCTTCTCTATCCTTGGCCACTCTCTTACCCCCTTCAAACAATCACTCAATGGCCATTGTCTAAACTCAGAGAAGACTTCTCTGACCATCCACCTTCCCAGGCCCAATATACTCCAGATATCATTTGTCTGGTTCTACTATTTCCCAATAGCACTTATCACCACCTAACACTATGTCAGTTTAAAACGATGGTTACTGCTCACCGTATGCTTGCCTCTATTAGCATGTAAGCTCCACAAGAATAGGAATTTTGTCTGTTTTCTTCAGTGATCTCAAGCATTAGAACAGTGTCTGGTTTGTGGTGTTATAGACTGAATTGTGTTCCCCCAAATGCATCTGTTGAGGCCCTACCCCCTAATACCTCAGAATTTGCAGCTATATTTGGAGATAAGGCTTTTAAAGAGGTAATTAAGATGAGGCCATTAGGGTGGGCCCCAATCCAATCTGACTAGTGTCCTTATAGGAAGATTAGGGCACACAAGAGACATCGGGGGATGCATGCACAGGGGGACAACCAAGCAAAGAGGCAGCAAGGATAGGGCCATCGACAAGCCATGGACCCTGCCAGAACTTTGGTCTCATACTTCTAGCCTCTAGAACTGTGAGAAAATTAATTTCTAGTGTTTAAGCTACCAAGTTTCGATCTTTGGTATGGCAGCCCTAGCAAACTAAGACAGTATGCACTCAATAATTAATAAAAATGAATTATTATTTTCTGAATCACAGATTCTTTACATAGTATGATTCTGTGGATCTAAAAATTTGACAAATTACCAAGGAGCCCAGGAGGCTGGATGCCCAAATAAGTGATTTTAGAATATAGAGTGGTCCACCCATCCACTACTTGTACTTAAAATTATTTTCTTGCTTTTATATAGACAGATACCACATCATTAACTCAAACAATCGCTTTTGGAGGACCAAATGTATCTGAATGATTAAACTTACATAGCTACATATCATGTATAAATTCTCCTACATGTAAGAACTGGCTACTTTATAAGGTACTCTTAAGAAAAATATTATATCAGAAGATGATCTGATTCAGTGTGCTTTGAAATCCCCTAAAAAAAACCTGTTCTCCATAAGTATAGCTTTTTTTTTTTAATCTGGCAAACTTTGTTTTAGCAAGTTTTATTCAGACCATCTGAACTATAAAGCACAGTTGTGATTGATACTTACTTCCAAGTGGAAACCACTGCAAAGTTTCTTTTGCATTGATTAGTGTCTTCCAGCTGCCTCAAAACCCACAATGAATTCATAATGCATTAAGGATCACATCAGGGGGTTATTTATAGGTGAGGAGCATGCTTATCTCCACCTCTGTTGTGCAATGTATATGCCAAAGGATCAGAGACTTATAGGGCCCTTCTTGGGCATTATTCCCACCCAGAGTGAGTGGATGTTTTTGATTAGTCTTCAATTAGCTTATCTGCAATTTATTTTTTTTACATAGGAAGCATTCATTTGCTTTCTTACAAATAAGAGTTTACACCTATCCATCACCATGTCTTGCCATAAATTCAAACAGAACTGCCTGTGGGCCCCAGCTACAGCTTAGTCACCAACACTAAATGGGTTACCCAATATGCTCATCACTGAGGTGGAAACTCAATCAATTTCTTATCTGGCTCTCCCACTAAAATAAATAAATAATTGAACTGCTAAAATAAATGAAGCTGTATCTTATCCAAAATGTTATCTGCATCTACTGAGGAAGAATGAGGGAGTCAGCTCTGTTGTGGAGTTGCTCTGTGGTGTTGAAAATGGAAGGGTGTTACGCCTGAGGAGAAAGTGCAGTACAGAACCAAGCCCCTTAGCATGTGATCGTAATTTACAACATATGAAGTATTAATAAATGGTGAACTCCTAAGTCTTAGCTGGGCTACAGTCCTAGGTTTTGTCAAGGGTATAATAATTTATAATGACTGGGAATGGATGAGTGAGTCTAAATGCAGGGCAAAAAAGAAAAAAAAAATGAAGCTGAATTAAACTGAATATCTGTTGTCTGAAAAAAGGTACTCTATTTTCCCCAAACCAAGACATGCAGCTCATCTTTGAGTATTATGGAGTAATCAGTAATCAAAGGCAGAAATGCTTTCAAGGTCAAAAGTTTCTGAAATAACAAGAGAAAGAAGAAAGACGAATAGAAGAAAATAAATGGGACATAGGCCAATTATATTTTTAAATGGTTCTTAAATGAAGTCTTCCCTAATGGGGACTGATTGCTATGTCAAAAAAAAAAATGTAAGAAAAATAACAATAACAAAAACACACACAGAAATTCTTTTGATTATGTTTTCTAAAACATACAGCTTTTCCAACTACCTTCTCTTTCAAATACTATAGTACAGCCTTTCTGAGTATACACATGCAATCTAGTGCATTCATTTTAGTTATTCTGTATCTTTTATTTCTGCTGGTCTTGGGGCTGTACAGATATCCCTCTAGGTTAATATCTCACTGTCAAAGATGGTGCCCCATAGGGAAGTTCAGCCACTTCTTTCAGAAGTTCTTTCAGATCCTACCACTCACTGTCAAAAATTGTGGCATCTTCTATTGGTTTTTCATTCCCTTTTATGTATCTTCTTTTTATTGTTTTTTTTTCCTTCTTTATATGTTTTCTCTCTCTCTCCTCCTGCTGTTCTTATTATCTCTAGTCCCACAGGTTCTCAGCTGTAGCCTTCTTTGTTTTCTGTGTTTGACTGGTAGCCCCTTTGACTCTTTCTCAGTATCTCTAGGATTTTCTTTCAGCATTTTCTTTCCCTCTAATCAATGGCTTTCTTGTTTAAAGCTACAGTGGTCTTTGGTTTGTCCTGTGGGCTATTTGCCTTATTGTGACAAGAAGGATGAATTGTCTCCTGCTTTTCCAGCAGACCTAAAGTGCTGCCATTCATCAACTTCGAGATGATTTCATATATTTAAGATGTCAGGAGCCAGAATGATACTAAATAAACAGTACTTGACTGAAAAGTCACAATGATGTTGCCTTATTCTCTGTAGAGCCCCTATCCCTAGCTAGTAAGTAATATCTGCCAGCAGAGAAAACAAGTTTTAATCAACTTTATTGTCATTAACATAATCTCTCAAGCATTCAGGAAGAATGCGTATCTGCCAAGGGTTTCAAAGTACCAATAGAAATTCGTATATATATATTTATAATATTTGCTTTTACATAAACTAGTTGAGCTTCCATTTATGTGTCTGTATGTAATTGTTAAGACTGAGAATTTTCTACACAGACACATGTGACATGAACTGACTTTATTCTTGAGACTATATAATACTGCTTTGGCCCTTCAACACCAAAATTGCTGAGATGAGACATTTTATTTATTTGATTAATTCCCAACCACAAACTCATCTAGTTCAATGATTTCTGTAATATAATTTAGTTCTGCATATCTCAGTCTTTCTCAGTAATTATTCAGTCAAATTAAATTATAATCACCTATCAGTCAATGATCACAGCCCATAGCCCGATCTCTCTCTGAATTTCCCTTCTGACCCTAAAACCCCTAAGGTGCCTTTCTCACTCTCATCTCCCCAGAAGCAAGAGCAGCAGGAAGTGAAGATTCCGCTTGTGTGATTAACAGCTCATTGGTGGTAAAGAGGCATCCCAGTCTTGGTCTGGTTCCATGTCATATCTGTCACGTCTCAAAAGCGAGCCATGCTCTATCCTTACTTTGTGTATACATCTTATGACACAAGAAAACATCCAGCAAGTCAGACATGTGACTTGTTACTCTTTACTAACCTCCTTTCTGCAAATTCTGAGAGGCAAGAGGTAACTGAGGCAGGTGTCTCCCTCTCTTCTCTTTTTGCACACAGTAGCCAGGGTTTCCTTATGTCTTGCTCATCTGGAGTCCTGTAATGAGCCTCTAGGCTTCAGACAAGACAGTGCTAGTCTCTATGTTCAAGTATACCAAACTCCAAAAATAGATGCCCAGTGCATTCCAAACCCTAAAAATGCATGCTCAGAGGGCCAGTGCAAAATTAAAATGTAGAACCTCTTGTTCAAAAACTATTAAAAGCTTTATAATGGCTACCACAGAGCACTGAACTGTGCTTCTTCTAAATGCAGGGCCCTGTGTGACTGCACATGGAGCACATCCCTGCTGCCATCTTTCCAGTGCCTGACTTTCTGCATTACCTAGGAGCCCCTCCAAGTACCTGTTATAAGAACAGTCCTTCATATACTCTCCTCCAGCCCTTCTGTTATATCTTCTCAGTGATAAACTGGTTCATCCTCTCCATATCTTGGACTTCACCCAAAAATCTCAAATCATGAACTGAGCTTTCTTTGAAGTTATATGGTGGAAATTAATGAAACTTGCTTTAGAAAATACACAAACTTTATGTTGGGTATATTTGAACTAACAAATGATTTATCGTTGTTGCTGTTTGGTAAACTGGTTTTTCTCCACATTTTGTGGATACCATTACAATCTCAGGGACAAGGCAGAGGCAGATACTGTCTCAATAAGCAGTATCATAGCCATGCATCAAAAGGAAAAAAGAAGGAAGCAATCTAGATTACCTTTCCTAGTCCAATGCTTTTGGAAAAAGGAAATAGGGCCTCTTTCCCTTATCTGTTTGGGACTTGGGAACATGACTGCTGTGTAGGGCAGCCCCACACACCCCAGCATAGTAAAGAAGGAAGAGCACTGAAGTAATAGAAAGAGATTGTTCAGTTTGCACATCTGTGTCAAATGTGACTTCTCAGTGGTGTGAAATTTAAGAGCCAGGGGACCTTTCTTTGGGCCCAAGATGATGGCTGCATGGGAAAAAGTGGTAAGGTGATCTTGTGACAGAGGATATAAGATTGACAGGCTAAACCTTGTGCCAGACAGATGACATGGAAGTGACTCAGAGGAGTTGTAGTGGCCATGAGAGAATAGGAAGGGCTAAGTAAGCATAGTGGGGCTATTAGGCCCTGATCAAGCCAAAAAGGAGAGCAAGAGTTGATTATCCTCAGATGTCAGTAGTGGTTGACAACAATGACCCATATATTAGATACAACCACTACTTCTCAGGGGGTACTAGCCAATACCACATCTAGGGACCAGTACTAGACTGGGGGTCAACTTCCCCTACCTAGAAAAGGTCACATAGGCCTCTTTACCATAAACTAAGATGATACTCTTAGAAGTAGAAGGGGAACAATAACTCAGATGCTCACTAAACATTTTGCATAAAGAAAACTGAGTTATTCCAAATAAATACGGTAGCTCTGATAGAAAATAATCAACAGAGTAAATAGACAACTCACAGAATCGGAGAAAATATTCACAAAGTATACATCCAACAAAGGACTAATATGCAGAGTCTACAAAGAACTCAAACAACTCAGTAAGGAAAAAAAAAACATTAACCCCATCAAAAAGTGGGCAAAATACATGAACAGAATTTTTTCAAAAGAAGATAGACAAATGGCCAACAAACATATGAAAGACTGTTCAACATCACTAATCATCAGGGGAATGCAAATGAAAACCACAATGAGATACCACCTTACCCCTGTCAGAATGGTCATTATCAAAACATCAAAAAACAATCGATGTTGGCATGGATGTGCTGAAAAAGGAACACAATATTTTGATATAAAAAGTATTAAATTAAAAAAATAAAGAGGAGTAGAGATATGAGGCAATTGCTAGTAAGATATGTGGAGTCCAGAAGTGCTTTTGTTTACAGGGTCAGAGAAATGATAGGATATTTGTATGTTGACAAGAATGATTCAGTAGGGAGATTTTATGATGCAGAAGAGAGAGGGAAGAATTGCTAGAGAGGGCAAGAGGAGATGGCCTATATTGTACAAGTAGAGGAGTTAACTATAAAGAGATGCACAGACAGTTCATCTGTTTAGCAGAGAGAAAGCGAGTCCTGACATGCTCACAATTTTCCAATATCCCATGAAGCATAACAGGGATTGCAAATACTGTCATTTTACTTATCAAGGTGAAGAAACTTATAATGGTGATTTTCAAAGGCCAAGGAGGCAATTTAGCATACTGGCTAAGAGCACAGATTAAGTCAAAAGAATGGGTCCAGCTCGACCACTCTAAACTCAAGTTTCTTGTTCTTTAAAATGTCATTGTGAGAATTAGGTGAGATCCTGAGACAGCTAAACATGGTGTGGTAGGACCTAGTTGCACTTGCTCAGCGCAACTGTGTCCTCTCTTCCTCAACACAGGGCTTTACGGTGTTTGCAAGCTCCAGCTGCAGATTGGTAGGGCCATGAAACCGAGTTCTGTCCACATGAAAATGAGCAGAGGGATAAACACCAGTTCTAGGCCCGATCTACTCTAACTCTGATCACATTCTTCTTCCCTTCCTTTTCCCTCATCATTCTTCCAGGCGGATGCAGGGGACATACCGGAATATTTTGAGGCCCTAGAAGATGGAAGAGCCACCAAAGTTGGAGAGTGGTTTGGTCCCTTCTAAATTTATGTAAGCAAGAAATAAACTTTTATTACCTTAATGCACTAAGATTCTTTGCTTGTTCACTAGAGGTGCATGAATTAATTTCTGTAACCAATACAATGAGCCCTTAATAAATGTTAAATATCACTATTAGTGCAATTAGCCCCAGACCACACATTAATTGATGATGGAGGTCTGCAAATACCCAGGTTTCTTCATTCCTAGTGTAGAGCTCTTCTATACTACATATTATATGATCTATATTTTGTCCACTGTGCATAAGAAGCCATTATTCCTTTCAGGACATAAACCCTACTGTGTTAGAAAAGGAAGTGTAGAGTTATATCTTGTCAGAAACTCAATCTATAAGCCATCTTAAGCAGCAAACGTTATTGCTTTGACTCTCCCCTTTTACAGTTGCAGTGTAACTGAAAATAAATAATTGAGGCTATGTATCACTGAATAAATCAGATTATGAGTATCTGATCTATGGATGCAGAATACCTGCTACCCTGAGATTTATATTGCAACTAGGTCACAAGTGAAAATATTTCCAGCTACCATCTCTAAGCTTTATGTGGACAGACAGTAGTTGACATTTTTCAATAACAATATGATAATTGCTATCTTAGAATTGTGTTAATTTCTCCAACTCAAAAGAAATTGAATTTTCTTTCTTTTACCTTTCTGCTCATTTAATTGGAGCATAACATTAGGAAAAACTCTTTAATATTCAAGAAGCATATCTCAAATAGCATCATGTCATGAATATTCCCCACTGTAAAGTCATACTTTTGCTTTGACCTTGTTGTCATTGTTTTGTTACATAAATTATTCAGCCTGGTATGTCTTATAGATTAAATACTCTGGAAACAAATTAAAAAGCATCCCAGTGGCTTAGAAATGTCAAGTAAGTCTTCTTTTCTCCGAATACCTCTTATAAAATGGAATAGTAAAAAATAACCGCACAAAATAGGCAAGATGATTTGCTAAGAGGTCAAATTGCCAAGTGAAATAAACATCTCTGTTCCTTAAAAAATCTTATAACTCACTTCTCATTGTTGAATTTAGACAGGCATATGCAGCTTGCCTATTGATATGTAGAGGAGTGAAAGCAATATTCCTTCTTCTGCCCCAATACCACAAGCTTTCCATAATCAGGACATGCAGGCTGGAAGACACATTTTCGCTAGAAGGCAGACTGCTCAAAGCTTCCTTTGCCCATAAAAGAGAGTTGCCAGGAAGACAACATAGTTCCTGAGTAGAGTTTCCCAACAATAGAATGGGCTTCTGTACTGTGAGTCCTGACCACTGGAAGTTTCCCCTAGAAGCTAGATGACTAATCATGGCAAAAGGTATAAAATGATTCCCTAATTGAACTGAAGGTTCATTTACTCACTCTATAAAAAAAATAATAAAACCCTATTAAGCAACTAATTCAAGGATAGTCATTGATAATACCAATACAGAAAGACAATATCCCTTGAGAATCTACTAACACTCTCATAATATTTTCCCTGTACCAAGGGCTGTTCTAACTGAATAGGTATTAACTCATTTCGTTCTCACAACAACCCTCTAAAGGTGGTCTTATTAACATATTTATTTTATAAATGATAAAAATGAGGCCCAGAGTGGTTAAGAGATATGCCCACGTCACATAGGCAGCAGATGAGAAGAGGCTTGACTGCAGGCAAACTGAGCCCAGAGTTCACGTTCCATACCCTCCTTCTCTGTCCTTAAGGCTCTGGGTGCCAGCAGTCTACTAAGGGTGACTCACTAATAAAGCCACTATTATACCTTGATAAGGACAAGAGTAAAAGCATACACAGACTACTGAGATACACCTGTCTAACAGGAATTTCCAGGTTGCTTTTAAATCTCTATGTCTGATTTTAAGGACAGACTGGCTATAATGCAAAAGTCACAAAAAGAATTGATTTTTTGATGTATGCAATTTGTTATAGGATTATAAGATAACACTGTTCTTGGATAGAGCATACCCCAAATAAAACCCTTCCACATGCAAAGAAGGGTGTCCTGCCTTTGCACCTCATAGTATCACTCCTGTACTTTGCAAAAGCATATTATAGTGCAAAAGTCTGCTATGAACACTGACTGGTGCCAGTCAAGCCAGATCTCTAACCCTCAAGACAGAGAAAAAGGTTCATTAGGCCATGACCTTAGGATAATAATAATAATAATAATAAAGTAGTTCATTTAAGCTTTGGGGACACCTTCACGTTAAATGAATTGACATCAAGATCATTATGATTAGACATATAAGAAAATGACCTATCAGGTGCATTATCAAACTGATTCTCCTAAAAATCCAGTTAATTCTGAGGTTGTTTATAACCTCAGCCTGCCTTCAAAAGGCAAAATCTGCAAAGCCCATTCCAATGACTGCGGCTTCAGTAAATATACCTAATATATTTATGTTCCATCATTCTCTTTTGGAAGCCCCTAATACACCTTGATAAAGATTGATCTACATTAATTAATCTTCCAAAAATTGGCTCATTTTTAAAAATGGCTGTAGGTAGTTCTGATTTAGAGATACAGGCAACAGGTTTGTGAGGATTTTTTGCTTCACAAATAAACCTTTCCATTTAAGAATAATAATTACCATGGTAACCCTAACAGCTTAGGAGTAGTTCAGGCATGTAGTTTCTAGGGAGAGAAAAAAAAAATCTCAACATTTCTGAAGCCTATTTAACCCTTCAAGATTCAGTGTCTATTTCTACGGCAGAGTCAATTTGGTTTAACTTTTTTTTTGAAATATGTAAGAAATGTTTTCACCGGAGGCATCGGGAAGAGATGAAAATGAACAGAATGAGAAATGATACATTTAAAGTAATTTAATCTCATTTAAAGAAGTATACGCCAAATATAGTATTTGAAATCGCATTTGGCTGAGACACGGGCAGCATTCTCGTGCGTGTCTCAGCTCTCAGTGATGGGGTTGAGTAATGAGCAGCACTGTCATCGTGCAGTCGGGGGGATGTTGTGCTACGAACCATTTAGATTCTCTTTTCTTTTTCCTCGTGTAGCACAACACTCAGATTATGTAGGAAATGAACAACCTTGATAGAGTAATTTGGCTGTAACTGAACCTCAGAAACAGAAGTCCTAGGCTGGACCGGGTCTCACGACTTTTCTGTCTGTCTTTTCTTCTTACCTCACTCTGCCTAATGGCATTTTGTCTGTAGTGCCAAGTTTGAGACCCAAATTTAAAGCCTGAAATGTTTGCTGCCCACACAGTTTAATAGGCGCAAATACATACCTCCTATAGAAGTACAATTCATACCGAACAAACACTGAATTGGGTTTGCACAACCATATTAACATAATGAACTTAGGTAATCTGATAGACTTGTACAAAGTCTTAAAAAATAGTCGCTATCTTGCTAGCATTGCTTATTAGTGTTTAGAAGAAGGAATTCTCATTCTAAATCTCTCTGTAGTAAATACTGAATTCTATCGGCGCATTTAAAAAAATGCAGAGTGATATCAGAGGAAGAAATGGAAAATTATATTGTTCATATACAAGTGCATTCATCTTGCTTCCAAGAAAACCTAAGCTTGATTCATGAGCCTGCTCGGTTAATATCATGTTCTCTCTCTCGATATATATATATACACACACACACACACACACATATACACATACATAAAATTCCATTGTTTACAATTTCATTATATAATTTAAATTGTATTGTCTGTGATCTGTATGGCTGATCTGGTGAATCTGCTCTGTCAGTAAGGTTACTTCTTTTCACACATCTATTAAAATTTTAATGAATGTGCACCACTAGGTGAGCAGTGCTTTCAGAAAATTATTTAGTCCATATTCTTTATGTCAATGGAGCCAGAAAAAGGGAAGGTAAAGGATGGAGGGATCTGATACAAGTTCAGTATTCTAGCAAAGATTTGATGATGGTGATGGTTTTTAATGTTATTATTGTTATTACAATTGTTATTATTTTCGAGCATTTCTTTCCTGTAGTTCTCTCCAGAAGAAAAGAAAAAGAAAATCTACTAAGAAGGATAGCCATGGAATTTCCCCCCCACAACCCCTTTATCTTCCCATCAAATCTTGATGCTCATACAGGGCAATGAGTCTCTGAAAATAATGGTTTGTGGCCATGGTAACTGAAGGCAATAAGCTATATAACCATTGCCGGATTTCATGATGGGAATGAAATAAACTTCTGTCACTACTTTTTATCTTTTTCCCCAATCCTTTCATACCTTCAGATCATTCTTCATTTTCTAGCCTTTAGCATTGCATTTCATTATTATTTTTTTATTTCCAAAAGTGCTGTGCCAGGTCTGCAGCCAGAGGAAAAGCCTGCAGTGAATGAAACAAGATTCTTTTTTAAAAACTGCATTAGGTGAGTTTTCTGTCTTCCATTGGTTCGGATATAGGAAGTTTAATTGGCACTGCATACATGATACCAACCCACATGATCTTCATGTTGAGATGAAGATGGTCTAAAAAGAACACCTTCCACAAATGACCCCAAATGACCCCTTTAGCTGATATCCAATTCTCTTTCTTGCCACCTTTTAGCACTCCCCTACCCCTTCGTAGCTTGAATTACTAAAAAGTTGCATTATCAGATCTCTGTTCCTTCTCCCTGCCATAGTGCCTAAACTTCCAACATTAGAGGTCCACTCTGGGTATAATTGTATTCTTTACTGCAAGACTTCCTCTCTTAAAATGTAAATGCCCCAGAGAGAAAAAAAGGCTAGTTATGTATAAGTCCATGTAATTGCTCCACCTGAACTCATTGTCTTCCCCTAATAGGTAGCTTAAACAGGGTATCAAGGAAATAGTATTTTATTATTGGAAAAAATTAGGAAGCCTATTTTGGCTACTTTAGAGCAATGGACAGAGGATTTAGAGATAACGTTTGCGAGCAAAGAGAAAAGAGGCCCAGAAAGGAGACAGGAGATGGAACTAAAGAAGCTCAATTCCTTACCCTGTTATCTAGGGTTAGGCGGTGCTTCAGGACACAATATAAACCCTTTGGGGATATTTAAACTAAACCTGCTATCCTGTGCCTTTTAAACCTTTTAACCTAATCATCTCATCTCTGAAATGATTTATAAATTATTAGAACCGCAAATCTATTCTTATGTCTTAGGGAATATATTAAATACATACAAAAGCTGCACCATCACATTGGCATTAGGGTTTTATCAACTTTTTCTTTTGCCTCCACCTGACTGGCTTCCCTGAAGTTAGTAGAGACTAGATCATTCCAAAATCCTTTGCAGCCAAAATGAAAGTCAATAATCGTACTGAACCCCAGATAATTTAATAAATTTATGCATTAGAGTAATCATTTAGCTTTCATCAATTGTTATGGAAAGGATGGTGAAGGTGCAATTGAAGTAAGTGAAGCCACATTATACTAGAATACGATCTATTCCTTTTCAAGGTAGTTGATGACAGGCGTTCTAATAGAACGACTGGAGAAAAATACATTTAAAAAGAAAAAGTAGCAAACCAGATGAGAGACATTAGGAAAGTCCTATACTGTTTTTGCCACTTTTATGTAAATCTAAAATAAAAAAATAAAAAGTTTTTTTAACTATCAGGAAAGAAGAAAAAGAGGATGGAGAAAGAAAAGTAAGAGAAGGAAAGAGGGACCACAATATTAAGGGTGAAAAGTGAGGAAGGATGGATGACATTTAATGACTTCCCACTCCCTGCCAGGTACTATGTTAGGCATCTTGCATTTTTTGCTCATTAATTATGACCATTTTTTTGAGTAGATATTATTATTTTCATTTTAAGATGAAACAAATCAGACTTCTAGGCAATAAAAATGTATCAAGATTACACGAGTAGGAAGTTGCCCAGCTAGAATTTCACTCGATGTGTCTTAGATTTCAAATTCCCTGATGTTTTCCTCTGGTCCATTTTCATTTCTTCTTGCCTTCCCACCCCATGGACTTCCCTTTTGCCACATAACATAGATATCCAATCAAATCCTCGTCCTATTCAGCTGTCCTAATTGTTTTGCTTTGGTATGAACTATGCCATGCTTGTGAAACACTCTGCTCTGTGCTTAACTTTGTAAGCCAAAACACCCAGCTGAGGTACCCAACCCTCAGTGCTGTGATAGTTGCATTTTATATCAAATAGTCCTCTAATATTCTCTTTGACAAGTAGAATCCACACTCCCTTGTGTTAAATTGTTAATGGCTTCCCTTGTGGTTGGCTGCTCTGATTTCATCGTAATTTAGACTCCTCATTTTATGTCGGTAAAATTGTCTAGAATAACACCACGGCCCTTGGCTAGAAGCCCTGGATGTGCCCCAAAAAGAAAGGTGTATGCTCACATAAGCACATGGCTTTCTTTCCTGCTCTTTCACTCTTTGTCTCTCTTTCTTCCTGGCTGTTTGCTTTTTGTGTTTTTCTCATCCATCTTTTTTTTCCCTGTTCTACTTGCAATGTTTCTATTGTTTCTTAAAACATACTTCAAGTGAATCAGTAACATATCCATGTGATTTGTTAGTAGATATTCCAAAAGGATGTATCTGATATGAAAATCTTTAGCTGCAATTGAGAAATGTGTTTCATTGCAAATTTCTGCATCCTTATTCAGTGCATTTTATTAATAGTTACCCCAATCTTTGGGAAGAGGGGGAGAATATCAACACAAAACCTTTCCTTCTGGTGCTTTAAGCAGTTTTGTTGTTGTTGTTGTTGTTTTTAATGCTTGAAGGATTCTTTTTCGATGATGACCTTATTTCAAATTGAGTATACAGATTCCTCTGGTTTTCATAACAAGCATCCATACTTTGGAGTGACCTTCTATAAAATGCAGCACAGGAATTATTCATTCCTCTCAACATCCTCTCAAAGGCTGAAGTTTAAAAAATAAAAGATTTTATTCTTCAGATGTCCTGGTAACTCCTGGAGTTGGTGTAAGAAACTCTACGAATCCTTTCTTTTAAAACACAGATTCACAGTATTCTTCTCAGACTCAAGATGCATATACCCATAATGCCATAAGATGCATATACCCATAATGCCATACTTTGAGACAAAAACAAAACAAAAAATATGAAATGAAAGTAAAGGAAAGTTGGCCCTTGCTTCTTTCAACCAGTCTATTTGTGATGATCAGGCATATTTTCCCCCACAATAGCCCCTATATTTATTTCTCCACAGACATGCATGCACTAGAGTTCTGTTTAATAGCAAATCTAGAGAGGCATAGGACAAGGCCACCATTAATTAGTCCTATAAGTAGGGTGACCATACAGCTGATCCTCCAAACCAAGGCATTTTGACAGTGAAACTAAAAGCTGTTAATCATATATGCTTGGCACTTTTCTGGGGAGCAGGTAAAAAAAATAACATATACTAGAAAAACAAGCATAAATTGGGAAAATAAGTAATGCACTGGGATAGATGCTTAGGTAAGCTGAGATGCATTGTTATTTTGTTGTCTGATATAATTATTACTAATATCTCCTTTTGCTCTCAAAGTATCCCCTTTTTGAGTAATAGATTATATTTGTTGTTTGCAAGATTTTTGGTCTCAAGATTGCTTTACCTTATTAAAAATTAATTAGGACCCAAAATAGCTTTTGTTTACATGGGTTATATCCCTCAGTATTTACATGTTATAAATTAAAATATGCATTCATTAATTTTTTTGGAAATAAAAATACACTGTACATTCACAATTTTTTTAGAAGTAAAAATATACTGTATGTTCACATAAATAATGTATTTCAATAAACTCTATTTTCCAAAACCAATCAGTGAGAAGGGTGACATAGTTTTATGTTTTTGTACATCTCCTTAATGACTGGCCTAATAGAAAACAGGTGAATTCTTGTGTCTGCTTCAAGATTCAATCTGTTGTGATATAACGTATTATTCAGCTTCTGGAAAACTCTCATCAGAAAATGAAAGTGGAAAAAAGCAAATAACATCTTAGCATTATTATGAAAATAGTTTTGACTTTGCAGACTCCCCAGCTATACTTTGATAACTGCTGGGTTATGTCATCTCTTTATTTGGGGGTAAGAGGGACACTTTTTCACAGAGCTTCCTAGAACTGGCAAAACAACACCTGCCTTTTCTCATTTTCTCTGCTTAGAACACACTCTTGCTTTGTCTTAAGTTGGCTACTTCCTTTATATCTTTCATGTTTAATTTCAATGTAGTTTCCTATAGAAAGTCTTCCCTGAACCCCAGGAAACTAGGCCAGATGTTTTGCTATTTGTTCTAAAAAAAATACTGTGCTTTGTTTGTCATAGTACTTACTATAGTTTAATGTCATTGCTGGTAGAAGTATCTGTCTACTTGGTAGACTCTAAGTCTCAAGATGGTGAGGACTGTATCCATCCTTCCCAAACACACATTGTGTTCTTGCCACCAGAATAGCGCCTGACATAGAATACAAATGTAATAAATATTTGATATTCAAATTACTTGTTGAATAAACCAATTAAGGACATGCCTAATCTTTATATACCTAAAACCAGTGCATCTGTTTGTGACTAGCCAGAGATGAGGCTACTGCCTATGACAGAATAAAACTAAATGTGTGACATGAATTTCATAATTTTAGTCTAAGTTGCCCATTAATCACTGAGAAACAAGTCTAATTATAATACATACAAAGCAAAGGCAGCCCAAAGACTGGAAAAGTGATAAGACTTGGGCTACTCCAAAAACTTTTAATGAATATAAATCAGCTTGATTGTAATATGCACACATTGCTTGTTTTACATTACATGTTCCTTCAGTATCTCATCCTTGGTGAACTCTTCCTCTTCTGAATTTCTATACTACTAGTGTTTTATATCCCTAGGGTCCTTTTCATCCTGACCATACACTATCATTATGTTTCATGAACTCTATCATATCCTTTACTAGATGACAAATTGAAAGGATTATACTCTGTGGCTTATAACATTTCCTCTTCCCATAATACCTATACTGGGCAACATCCTGCACATAGTAGGCACTGACAAATAGGTGTACGTGATGTGGAGGTATGCGTTAGCAAAACACTAGATTGCTTCAAGCTTACCTTAGTAAAAAAAGCAAATATATATATATATGTGGACTACAGAAAAATTTGAAGACACACAAAAAAATTAATCTTGGAACCCTGCCATATCTCCTGACTGGGACCCTTTGTGATGAATGCCTAACCTTTAGCAACTTTGATACCCATGGGTATTCATGAAAGAACAGAGCTCCATCTGCCCAGTACATTCTCAGCCTCAGGGTTTAGCCCATCTCATCCTCTTTGAGTTATGGGTCCCTGTTCTTTTACTCAGATTTATGAATTCAGACAGCATCATAGAAGGCAGGTACAGCACATAAATCAAGTAACACGGCATATGGGACAAGCTGCAAAATTATCATTGTCCCTTTCCACACTTCACAATGTCAGAGTGAGGATATGTCTAACAGTTTAGGAGCTTGCAACATTTAACATGACTTAGGTGCTTAGCTGATTGTGTGAGTTTCATTTAGTCACAGGAAAAAGATTGGTTTCATATATTTCTGCATTCAACAATAAATTTATAACCCAACTGCATAATATACAATATATGATCCTGTTTATTAGAAAATGATGTCAGACTAGATGTTCTCCAAGGTTTCTTCTAAGTTCTGAAATTCTATAATTTGATGTGATAATATTTAAAATATTTGATTATTTGATAACAAAGTTTTTAAATGACTTTTAGTGTTTTTGATGAGAGTATTAAAAATAATTTTCCACATCAGAAATAATTTAGTGTTTCTCAATGGATCTCTCAAATATTGATCAATTTTCACTCTTAGAAAATAAATGGTGATAAATGCCATCAAAGAAATCATTATCTTTACAATAACAGATTTTGAATGATCTATATCAAAATAACTCCATATAAGGGTAGCATAGATAACTGGTTTTTCACCAAAGACTTGCTCCCATCTATGGTTTTAGAGCTGTTGCTGGAAACTATTAATAATTTTCCCGATAGTGTTTACAAATCCAATTTCCTACTACATTTGTGTGGGGTCACTAGAATTTGGGCACAAAGGATATATATATCACTCCCAATACTAGCCCATATAAAACTCACATATAATCCTTCATGCCTTCTTTCTTGATTTTCAGAGCAAGCTCTGGAACCACACAATGAAGATAACAGGAACTCCATCAGCCTGGGTTCCTGAATGACTACATGGAGCAGAGTTTTCTTCCCACTCTATCAACAACCTGCCTCACTCTAACCATTAATGACTGAACTTTAGATGAGCAAGAAATATGCTTCTATTTCACATGCCACTGATATTTTGGAATTTATTAGTTCTACAGCTGGTACTACTAATGTAGCCAGTGCAATTGAGCTATGCTATTTCCTTAAAAACACATCATAACAAAAAGCATCATTCTCTTTAGAATTTTAAAGAATATTTTCCTTCTCCTTCCATGAATCTTGACATAAGTGTAAGTTTTTGAAAAGCAAAATGATGTATTTTGGTTAAAAAGTGTTGAGTTTTATTTGTCATAAGTGCCTAGGACATATTTTTTAACAGGCTGAAAATAATTTAATATTGACATAAAATGAGGTCATGCAGAAATAGATATTCTACTGCATCCATGATAATTTTTAAAAAATCCCCTAGCAGGGTTAGACACAGAGTAGGTCTCATGCACTTTGAAGTGACTAAATTTTTCCCAAGGGTCTTTCTGTCATTTCAATTAAACCAACTGAATTTTCCATGTTGGTAAAATTAAATTCTGGGTAACAATTCCCCTTGTCATTTTTTTTTCCTATGAAAGGTGAAAAATAGCTTTTTGAATGCTCTATTTTTAACTAAACAAAAATTTTCACCCTTGTCCACAGAGATGAGGCCCCCCTTCTGCTCTACATCAGCTTGCCTGGCTGCATCAGGGCTCTCCTGTCTTTCACCTCTCTTTGATTAGGTTGCCGTGAGCACTCTTTTACTATCAGTAGTTTTGTTTCCCTGTCTTCCTATTCTCACTCAGAATTTCCCAGGCATAATTCTGCTTCATTTTGGGCACTTTCTGAAGGACATTTTCTGAACACATACAGCTTCTCTGCCTTTCTTCCTAACATGTCTGAATCTTTGGAAGTTAGTGCCTCTTTTGCTTGAATTATTCCTGTTACGGAATTGTACCCAAATCTCAATTTTAACTATACCATTGTATGTGCTTTATTATTAATTCTTTACAATCTCAGGCTTACTCTTTTATTGGCTATATTTTATGCTTTAATTTATGGACATTAGAGTCACCAAATTCCGTTTTGACTTCTCATGCCAATTATTTTCTCTTGTGAACACTTTCTGTTATCCTTATACCCATATCATATGATAGTATATTATATTGTAGTACAGTTTCTGCCAAGAATTCACAGGGGATTTTGGCAAATTTTTGAAGAAATCAATTGTTCTCCACTTTTTTTCCCTGAAATATCAACTTATTAATTATCTCTTAAAGAGAAACTGAAGTTGTTTTAACTTAAACTACCAACTTCGAGATTTTTATACTTTGTCTTAGACTTAAGTAAATGTGTTTATTAATAATGATCACTACATACTTTTTCAAAAGCTGTTTATTACCCAACTGATATTAAATTTATGTGCCTGAATTTTTATATTTTGGCTTTTTAGAAGATTTGGATATTTGTCCATTTTCAGTCTTCTGACTGTTCCCATATTTTATCTTTCTCCATGATTAATTCTAGCGATTGTGAAGTTATATGCAACATTCTTCATAAATTAACCTGAATTCAGTGCTTTCTTTGGATATTTGACTTTATCTGGTCAACAGTTTGAAGGTCTGATTCTTAGCTGAAAGTAAGAAGGAGTCGAGTGGGTTGATTTTCTCCCTCTGTTACCTTTTATTATCTTTCCCAACAATAAGCGTATTATTTCCTTATCAACCTTTCTGGATGGATGATAACTTTAAACACACCATTTCTGGTTGATGTTGATATGGGTAGGCAATATACAGATCATTTGAGGTTTTAGCCAAATGGACAATGTTCTGATAGTTTCAGGCTATTTCTTTTTGTGTATACTCTTGGTTTTGTGTAGGTTTTTCTGTTTACTGTTTGCGTCCTTTTAAAGTTTCAGCTCGCATGAAAGTTTTTATTATCATTATATTGATTTCATGAAGGAATTTTTGGAAGTCTAGAAGTTAAATGACAAAGGAATGCAACAAGCAAGGCTATGAGTTTATAATACCAAAGGAGAAAAACATCTTTTAAAACCCATTCTCATGACCTTTGCTTGAGCTCTACTTGTATGCTTTTCTAAGACAATCTCACTCCATGATACATGTTCACATAACAAAAGTATTATGTGTGGCGATGCCTGCAGCTGTGTGTACTTGGGGTTTTCAGGAGTGAAGGTCAAGTGAGTTTCAATTACAATGGTACTCAAGGAATACCTACCTGCATTTCATTTTGCTTGCCTTTTTCAATTTCAACAAAATTTCTACCTTAAGAGTTTACTTGATTTCAGATCAAAACTTTGAAAAAGGTTATGTTGTAAAGTTTCTAAAGACAGCTTAGGGTCTTTAAATTTTATGCCTTTCAAAGATCTTCTGGGAATCTAGGATTTCCCTTCAATGTGAAAGATATGTTACATACACAGAGGGTTTCCAGCTTTAGGCCTTACAATTCCATTAGAATGATATTACATTAAAAAGACATGTTTTGATTTTGCTTTTAGTTTTACGTTTCTACCAGGATCACTGCTCCTTGTCAGACCACATACTCTGTGCAAAGTATTTCAAAGTGTCCACGGAAAGGGAGAAAGACTTTCATACTTTTTTTAAAAAAATAATTTAATTCATAAGGGAAAACGAGTACTGAAGCCTGTAGATACAATGACTACAAGAGTTTTTTATAATAGTTGTTGCTCCAGGCCATCATAAAATACTACTGGCCTTTGTGATCTTAGCAATCTTGTTTTTCATTACCTCCTACTGGTGTTTACACACCTATTTTCACTTGTGTTGTCATCTGTTCAGAACAACACAAGATACATATTGCTTTTCTCATTTTGCCCAATATGTTAAATGGAGGCTCTGTTTCAACAAATTCATGTGAAAACAAGAACGGCTTTCTATATTCCTTCCTGAACAGAGTCCTAAAGAAGCTCTAAGCTTGGCAATAATTTACTCAGTAATTACATATTAAATGTGAAAGCAATATTAAAAATTTCTTTTCATTTCTCAAAAACAGACTGTTTCTAGGCTAGTAATTTATTTTAATTGAATACTGAGAAAATTGCTGGCTGAAAAACAGAGAAAAACAGTTCATTTTGGTCTAAAAAATCCATGCAAACCCAAATGCTCACTGGGGTCAGGCTGGGAATATAAACGAGTGAAGTGGACAAGAGGGATTCATCAGTGGGCAGGAGAGCCTCAGGTCTCATCTAAGGGGACACTGAAAGCCCGCTGGCTGATGACTGCCTATAGGACTTGGGCTCCTGTTTCCAGATCTTCTAATTTTTAAAGGGATGCCAGGAACCTTGAGCTTTATATGAAACATTCTGCTTTTCAAGTGTTGGCAACCAATTCAAAATATTTTAAACCCCTCTGCACATCAAAATGAAGAAAGAGGAGAAGGAGAATAGGAAGAAAGGGAAAAGAAGAAAAGAAACACACTTGAGGATAGATTGGGCCTGAACATCACCATTTCATAACCTGTGTTCTAGGTGAGAAAATGAGTTTTCCTCTAGGTAGAAATGATCCTTAGCTTTTTTGTGTGACTTCATTCTTTTCTATTGCATTCTTTTTCATTATATTCCCTGCTGTGTCACTGTCAGAAGAGTTCAAGATAATAGGAAAACTTAAAAGTAAAATTAGTGAATTATATACATATGTGTGTATACATACACATACATACACAAACACACACACAGAGATATACCTATACACATGTACTTTGGAGGCCAGAGAAGAAAGGAAAATAAATGCTTACTTTCTTAGAAATCCTGACATAGGAAAATTGCCTGAACTTTTAAAAAGTAGTGACATTCAGGAGACACATAAAAGTAAAGTTCAGCACACTCCGTCATTTGGAGGGAAGGCCATCAAATTTGAGTATGTGTGGATATCTGTGTTTATTTATAGTAGTAACCTTACAACATTGGATATGCTCTGATTAGTTTTCACTGTACCATGACAACTTATTCCATTGTGGGATTCAGAATAGCTTTCTGTATTTTTTTCCTCTTCCTTTTAAATGTCCATTTCAGAGATTTTCTAATTATGTGATAGTGGCATTATTTTGTATATGTGTGGAAATTTTCACAAAGCTCAAATAGGATGGCTCTGAATATCCAAAAATCTAATTGATTCTCATTTCTTTTCTGGTATTAAACATGATATATCACATTTACTACATGCCTCTTTTATTATAGAAAAATGAATTAAATTAAATTAGCATATTAAAATTTTTATTATTCATAAGTCAATTTTTTTCTTTCTTCTCTCAAGATGTAAAAAGAATAAAGCAAGAATAAAAACAACACTTAATATGTTTCGGAGATTTATTAGTTGGTTTCAGGTTTGTTCACCAGATTGCAAAACAACTGGCCAATTTGGTCAACTGATGCTGTAAAAGCATCTTCAGGGAAAAATAAGCATCAAAATCAGTCTTATTTGATACTTATTAATTATTTCTTATATTCTATTTCCCCAAATTATAATATTATGAGTAATATAAGTACAACTTTATGTATCAAATGACCAGTTGATAAGTAGAACATATATATCAATTGGTTTCTTTGTCAAAA
>VBSM01002121.1:34602905-34645750 GCA_008086735.1 Cheirogaleus medius | reverse complement strand
CAAAAGAGCATAAGACATTCTATTATAAAGATATCTGCACCCAAATGTTTATGGTAGCGCAATTCACTATTGCAAGAACGTGGAAACAACCCAAGTGCCTGTCAATTCATGAGTGGATTATTAAAATTTGGTATATGTTTATAATGGAATATTACTCAATTCTAAGAAACAACAGTGAGCTAGCACCCCTTATATTATCCTGGATTAAGCTTAAGCCCATTATCCAAAGTCAGATGACACAAGATCAGAAAAATGGGCTTCATATGTACTCGCCATCAAATTGGTATGATTAACACTATGGTGCTCAAATGGTGGTGGTGTTCACCAGGGATTCGGGGGTTGGGCGGTAGACCCACATCTGAGGGATGTGGTGAGCATTGTGGAGGGGAAGGATATACCTCTAACCCTTGCTAGGGAGAGGCAAAGATATAAAATGTAACCAAAATGTTAAAAAAAGATCATTTATCGGGTGTCGGGCAGGTGGGGGGGAGGAGAGGATGGGTATTTACATACATAGTAAGTGTGATGCACACCATCTGGGGGATGGACAGGCTTGAAGCTCTGACTCGAGGGTGGAGGGGGGACAAGGGCAATGTATGTAACCTTAACGTTTGTACCCCCATAATATGCTGAAATAAAAAACATAAAAAAATAAATAAATAAAAAGTGTAGTTTATTATATCTTGAACAAGAAGCAGTACAATGGATCAAAGTATGTGTCTAAAGTATCAACACAGTTTGCCATCTTAACAGTTGCTTGCTTATTCCAGCAGTGCAGAAGCCTGGGGAGCCAGTGAACATGAAATCGTGAAAGGTGTTTTCCACAGCTTGTTGAGAATTGAATACTTTTCCTTCCAAGAAGTGCTCCAAAGCCCGGAAGAAGCGGTAGTCAGTTGGTGCAAGGCCTGGGGAATATGGTGGATAACAGAGTTTCCACGTCCAGCTGCTGTAGTTTGTGCAGCATTGTTTTTTGCAACACATGGTCTTGCAAGAGGATTGACTGGTATCTATTGACCAATCTCGGCAGCTTAATCACAAGCTTCCTCATCATTTTGTCCAATTAGTTGCAGTAGACATCTATTGTATTCAATTGACCAGATTTCATGAAACTGTAGTGGATAATACCATCGCCGGACCACTAAACATACACCATTAGCTTTTTTTGATAATATTCGGTTTTGGACTGTGTTTCGGCACTTCACCTTTATCCAACCATTGTGCTAAATGCTTGCAATTGTCAAAAAGAATCCGTTTTTCATCACATATAACAAATATGGTATAGAAATGGTTCACCTTTATGTCATGACAGCAAAGAAAGGCAAGCTTTAAGAAGATTTCTCTTTTGATGCTCATTTATTTCATGTGGTACCCATTTATCCAGCTTCTTTAACTTGCCGATTTATTTCAAATGATCTAATATTGTTGGAATAGTAACGTCAAAGCTTGCTGCTAATTCATGTGTAGGTCGAGATGGATTCGCTTCCACTCCAGCTTTCAGCTGATCATTATCCACTTTGGTCTTAGGTTGCCACGTGGCTCCTTGTCAAGATTAAAATCACAAGAATACCACTTCTTAAACTATTGATGTACTGTGCATTTGTTAGCCACATCCTTCCCAAACACTTTGTTGATATTTCAAGATATCTGCACTGCATTGGTTTCACAAGGCAACTCATATTCGAAAATAACACACATTTTTCACTTATCCATGGTTTCACAAAAATTGTTCTGAAAAAATTTTGAAAGATAATTACAAGCCAAAACATGCATTTGAAAGACCGAAGATGTATCTTCACGAGAAAAATAAAACAAAAAGTGTCAAAGTGAAATGTTAGAGCTATCAACTGTCAAAGTTAGTACTTAAGGAAATCAGACATTTCATATTTAATAAGTTAATATAACCATATATAAAGAACTCCTATAAATAAATAATAAACAGATGAATATTCCCATTAAAAATAGGTAAAAGATTTGCAAAGACATTTCTCGAAAGAAGATACATATATGGCCAATAAGTGCATGAAAATATGGCAATATCATTAGCCATTAGGGAAATACAAATTAAATACACAATGAGATTCCATTTCACACACACTAGGCTGGCTATAATCAAAGGTGATAGGCATTATAGTGTTGGCAATGATGTATAAAAATTATAATCCTCATACATTATTGTTAGGAATGTAAAAAGTTGCAGCTACTTTGGGAAACAATTTGACAGTTCCTTAAAGGATTAAACATGGATTTACCATATCATCCAACAATTCTACTTCTAGCTATACCTACAAGAAATGAAAACATAGGTCCATCCAAAATGTCGCACACAAGATCTTAGCCAAAAAGTGGAAATTATCCAAATTTCCATCAATGGATGAATGGTTGAATAAAATGCAGTATATGCACACAATGAACATACAAGTTTCAATAGAAATGATGGTGACAGACATCTTTGTCATTTCCTGATCATTGGGGAAATGACTAATTCTTTCATGTAGTTAAGTATTAATATTTTGTTACTTATGGGTTTCCAGTTGTGAAGTTCAGTATATCTATCCTAGAGAAGCAAATATTCTTGTGGAACGCTCGTTTTAAATTTTATTATCAGGATGGTGTATAGACTAGGGTGATGCCTGCATGATTATTTGTAATCTGTGGAGGTAAAGAGACCCCCTTTGCTCTGGACCAAGACAACTATATGAACACTTTCTATTACTTTCTTCTCCTTAAATTTAAGATGGGATAAAATTGATAATTTTTCAGTCTGCTAGGTATTGTGCTGCAAAAACTGTTTATCATTCTACAATATATATGTGTTTGGTGAATCCCTGAACTTGTTGCTATCTGAGAGCAGCACATAGAAAATTAAACAGGTCTGGTTTCTACCCACTAAGAGATTATAATCAGTTACTGATATGAGAGTAGGAATTAAATTTACTTTGCAGAATTGGAATGTCAAGGTATGAAGTATGGATCACAGAACTTCACCTAACATTCTGGCAGAAATGACACTCTTAAAATAATGGTAGATATTTGTGAAAAATCACCAACTAAATAATTGTAAAATGAGTTACTGGTTTTTATTCTACATTAGTCAAAAGACATTTGATACTTAAAGCTTGGAAGATGATGTAAAATGAGAAGCAATAGATAAAAGATACATACAGATGGATCTTCTTAAATAGGTGGAACACTTCTATTCTTAGTAATGTAGTGCTTTTAAGAACAAGGTAAAAAGATTCCTGAAATTCTGCATGAGGATAATTGATACAGCAATGAACGTTTCTGTTACTGTTCACATATGAATTCTCTGTGAAGATTTTGTTGTTTTGGAACAGCAGTAATCATACTTTCAAATGAGCAGCATCTAAAGAGACAGAAACAATTAAATAATGTTAACCAATTATGAATTAGTAAAAAACATGCATAACTCCAGCTGAAACCACTTGTGCACTAATGATTTCAACTATGGGATAAATCAATTACTAACATTTTGCATGTCTACATATGTTACAGAAAATAGTTGTCAAGATGTCTAATCTGTTAAAACAAACAGATTTGTGGTTCAAGGAGCCAGATTTGAAAGTAAAGTGGTAGAGAACAGATTACCATAGAGACCACTCTGGTGAACAATGTATCAAGTTCAAAAACCTGCATCTGGTTAGTCTTCTGATGATAAAATATAATGTTCCACTGAGCAGCTAAAAGCAATCTACTTATCTCTAAATGTGAAAGACAAAAGACCTACTTGCTGAATTCTGAAAAACAGATAGTTTTGAACAGAGGCAGATTTGAATGAGCTTAAACCACTGAGTGAGAAAGGGAAAGAGAAAAAATTCAGTTAGAACATGGAGAAACTCGTCAAACTGAGGTGCAGATGTCAAGCTTTCAGAATTCCTGACTCCTGACTTAGCACTAGGAAGGTTTCGGACTCAAATGCAATTAATAGAAGGTAGAAAGAAGGGAAGGGATAGCAAGTTCTTATATTAAGCTGGGAATTAGATTAAATCCCCAAGTTCATCAGGGAGAGGTGACAAAGATGTATTTAAAATTTTCTAAACTCTTGGGAAGATGAAACCCTTTGAAAAATAGAAAAGAAATATGGAGGATTTCATTCCTCTTCCCTTTCCTCTAAGAAAAGGATGCATGTGGTTTATTACCTCTAATTATTGTTGTCACTGTCCCTCAATTCACCTGGCAACAAATTGGCTTATCACTCAGGGATTATTAGTTATGTATTAATATCAAGTAAAACACTGTATCAGTCTTCAATAAACTCAGTGAATAATAACTTTATATTTGAACAGAGCTTTATAATTTGAAAACTTATTTATTACAACATTCTTTCTTTTTCATTTGAGGCTTAAGAGCAGGAAATGGCAAACTATAGTCCATAGACCAAATCCAGCCAGCCACGTGTTTTTACAAATAAAGATTTGTGGGACACAGCCATCCTCACTGTTTTACCTATTGCTTCTGGCTATAGGTGCTATAAACACAGAGTTCAGTAGTTAAAGAACAGATTGTATACTCTGAAAGACTAAAATAGTTATTATCTGGCCCTTTACAGAAAAAGTTAACTAAACTCTGCTCTATGGCTCTGGGTTGCTACCATCTTTAAGTCATTTACTTGACCGGCATTTGTTTCCTAATGATATTTATAAATGTAATATCATTTTCTAGAGCACAAGCTATTTGGAGGCAAGAACTGTGTTTGACTCATTTTTATATTCACTAAAATACTTTTTAAAAGTATATAAAATTAATAAATTATATTATTATATTTGATTCTCTTAACAATCTTATAAGATTATAATCCTCATTTCCCAGATATGGAAATGAAGTGAAATAAAGTAGTGTTTTTTTTTTATTCTAACATGTATCTAATTTTAAAGTGCTATTCAAATATGTTAAAAAGTATGCATTTTTACTTTGTTTTCAAACATCACTGAACACAGCATGTTCTTTATGTTTTAAGATAATTTGTTGATGGTGTTGCACTTTGTATCCAAAATAAGAGCTTACAAAAGTCAATATATAATCAATATTTCATTACCCACTATATACATGGATACTGTTTCTTTGGTTTATAGCTGTAATAATTGTTTCAAGGCTTTTCTCTGACTCTATGTATTCACTAGTTAGACTCCAAGGTTCTTGCATGTTGAGTAATTACTAGTAATTATTAGCTATTAATAGGTTATCCCAGCAACCAATATGGAAACTATGAGTTCTCAGTAAAGCTAAGCTTTTTATCTGGGCCCCACTAAAGATAAGATGTGCCTACAAACCTCATATTCATCCCCACTTCATACCCATCAGCACCTGATGGGTAAAGCATACCCAGCAGGGAAATGAAAAAGATTGTCTACAATGGCTTCCAGAATATAAGAGCAAAGAGAATACTTTCTTTCTTACTCATTCTCTGTGCCCAGCATTACCTTAATAACAAACCCAGAAAACACATTACTAGGAAGGAAAATTACAGTCTAACATCTCTCATGACCATGGATGCAAAAATCCTCAGCAAAATATTAAATTAAATCCAGCAATGGATAAAAAGAATTATACAACATGACCAAGTGGGATGTATTTGAAGTATACAAGGCTGGTTCAATGTTAGAAAATCTATTAAGGCAATTCATCACAACAGACTAAAGAAGAAAAATCATTTGATTATATGGATGCATAAAAAGAATCTGATAAAACCCACCACACATTCATGATAAAAGCTCTCAGAAAACTGGGAAAAAAGGGAGTCTCTTCAACTTGATAAAAAACATCTACAAAAAAACTAAAGCAATCATTATGTTTAATGGTGAGAAACTAGATGCTTTTCCCCTAATATTGGGAATATGACAAATATCCTCTCTTACACCACTATTTATCATCATATTGGAAATCCTACTTAGTGTAATAAGAAAATAAAATAAAAGGTATATATGTCAGGAAGGAAGAAATAAAATTGCCTTTGTTTATGGATGATATGGTTGTCTATGTAGAAAATCCAAAAAAATGGACAAATAAAATCATGGAACTAATAGACAAGTATAACAAGGTTACAAGATATAAGGTCAATGTAGAAAAGTAGATTTCTTTACTTACTATCATCAATAAACAATTTGAAATAAAAAATAAATGTCATTTACAATAATATCACCCAAATAAAATGCTTAGATATAAATCTAAAAATATGTACATGATCTGCATAAGGAAAACCATACACTTTAATAAAAGAAATCTAAAAAATCTAAATAAATGAAGAGTTATCCCATGTTCATGGATAAGAAGAGTTAATATTAAGATATCAATTTTCCCATATTCATCAACAGAGTCAATGCAATTCTTATCAAAATCTCAGCAAGTTATTTTGTAAATAGAAACATATAGATGTAAAAGTTTATATAAAAGACAAAAGACCCAGTTTAGCTAACACAATGCTGGAAAAAAAAACAAAATCAAGAGACTGATACTAGCCAACTTCAATAATTATTTTAAAGTTGTAATGATCAAGGCAGTGTGGTGTTGGATAAGACTTAACAAATACATCAATGGAACAAAATAGAAAGCCCAGAAATAGACCAACACAAATACAGTCAATTGATCTTTGACAAAGGAGCAAAGGCAATCTAATGGAGAAAGAATAATCTTCTCAACAAATGGTGCTGGAATAACTGAACATCTACATGTAAAACAAACAAAATTAACATAGATGAAGACCATACAACTTTCAGGAAAAATATCTCAAAATCAGTCACAGACCTAAATATACAATGCAAATATATCAAGTTTCTAGAAGGTAACAGAAAAAAAAATCTAGATGACTCAGGTTTGGTGATATAACATTAAAGGCATGATTCATAAAAGATAAAATGGATAAACTGGATTTTATCAAACTTAATATTTTCTGCTCTGTGAAAGACACTATTGAGAGAATGAAAAGACAAGCCACAGGCTAAAAGAAAATATTTTCAAAACGTATATTTGATAATGGACTTGTATACAAAATATATACATAAAGTTTTAGAACTTAACAAAAATAAAACATACATAAATAAAAAAAGGGCAAAAGATTTAAATGAACACCTCACCAAAGAAAATATACATATGACAAATAAGCATATAAAAAATGCTTGATATCATGTTATTAGGGAATTGCAAATTAAAATACTGAGCTGTTGCCCAGCTAGCTCAGTTGGTAAAGCATGAGACTCTTAAAGTAATGAGATATTACTACATTTCTATTAAAATGGTCAAAGTACTGACAATAGCAAATGCTGTTGAGGATGTAGAGCAATAAGAACTCTTATTCATTGGTGGTGGGAATACAAAATGGTAGAGCTACTTTACTTTCTTTTTAATTTTTAATTATGGGTATGTAATAATTGTACATATTTAGGGGAACATCTAATATTTTGATACAAGCAAACAATGTGTAATGATAAAGTCAGGGTAACCGAGATATCTATCACCTCAAGCATTTCTTTGTGTTAGGAAGCACCATTGTAGAAGACAGTTTGACAGTTTCTTACAAAGTTAAACATATCGTTGTCACACGATTGGGTAATTGCACTCCTTGGTATTTACCCAAATGTGTTGAAACCTTATGTCCACACAATAACCTGCATACCAATGTTTATAGAAGCTTTATTTATTATTGTTAAAAATTGGAAACAACCAAGAAATTCTTTGACAGGTGAAGGGATAAACAAACTGTGGTATATCCATACAACGGAGTAATATTCAGCATAAAATGAAATGAGGTACCAAGTTATTAAAAACACAGAACATTTAAATGTGTATTACTAAGTGAAAAAAAACAGTCTGAAGAAGCTACGTATTGTTAGATTCCAACTATATATGGCTTTCTACAAAAGGCAAAAATATAGAAATAGAAAAAAATCAATGATTGGCAGTAGTTCAGGGGAAGAGAGTAATGGATAGATAAGTTGAACATGGGGCATTTTTAGGGCAGTGACACTATTCTATGTGATAGTGTAGTAGTGAACACATAATGTTATCTATTTGTCAAAACCCATATAACTTTACAACCCAAAGAGCGAACCCTAATGTGAACTATGATCTTTAGTTAATATCAGTATTGGTTTATCAATTGTACAAACATATCACATTAATGCAAGATGTTAATACTAGGAGAAACAATGGGGAGAGGGATGTGAGATCTCTATACTTTCTGCACAATTTTTCTATAAACCTAGAATTTCTGTAAAAAATAAAATTTATTTTTAAAAATAGAGGAGAGTTTCTTCTCTAAGATTAAAAGCCACTTGCACTGATAAAATTAGCCTCCAGTGCTGACTTCCCAGATTCTGTCCTTGACAACTTTGACCTTTCTGTTTATACTGATTCCTCCAGAACAGAAAGCCTGGGGGACTTTATACACCTTTCCCACCTGGACAAATATCAGTCTTGGCCTTGGACTGTCTTGTCCAAACCTGTCTGGATGATGAATAATCATGACCCTCTTGGTATACCTCAAACCAATGGCAAATAAATATGACCTGTGGTTCTGCCTTTTTGACACTCAAGTCATTGGGTACCCAGTGATATCACTGAACATGTAGAAAGAATTGCTATTGCACAGGTCCCCAACCCAGAAATAGTGAGGCCTGCTGCTTTCTCCCTTATCCAAGGCTACAAGTGGATTTTCTTAGGTGCCAACAAATCTTAAACTTGTGCCTAGCCTGTCTTGGCCCAGCCCTTCAGGCAGCATTGCCTTAGAAGTCACAAGTCATTTAAGTCAAGAGTAAGTTAAAAAAAAACAACATACTGGGAGTCAAGAGGACCTTTTCCACTCTCAGTTCTGCACTAACTACCTGGGCTTCTCTTGTGCAAGCCACATTTTCTTGTCCAAGTTTCAATGCATAAGATTCCTTTCAGCTGTGATTTCCTTTCATCTAGCAGCACTTAGAGGCTCAGCATTTTCTTAAACATTTACACTCTTTGACCCATATACAACTCCTTATTCTAGTTTGTTCAGGTGTTTTTTTTTTTTAATAACCTCTTGTCATCCAGCCTTTTCCCAGCCCTGCCCCAATGGAGTTAAAGCAAAGCTGATATATGTACCAGTGCAGTCTTCATGAGAGCTTGCCTGCCCATCTAATGCTAAAATCTATCTGCATGCTGCATCCTTTCAGAAAAGATTTTAAGTCAGCTTCCAAAACGACGAGTATAATATAAAAGAATACATAAGATACAAGTTAAAGGGTAGAGAAACATGGCTAAGAGGAGAAAACAAATAGACCAATAGGAAAGCTCAGTGTGGTTCCTGGGATTGAGCATACCATTTAAGTTTCCTACTACCCGAGTAAAGAAAGGAATTGTGCCCCAAAGCAGAAAGCACATGATTTTTTTAAGGAAAATTTTGTTTCATTTTCTAGTCCCAAACTTTGAAAGAAATGTCTGATGTTAGGGTACTATACAGCAGGCATTGGATGGCATCAGATACAACATCCTCCATAGCAGTTTCAAAGTAAATGTTGAAGTTATGCAGCTATTTGCCTTTAACCACCTTTAAAAAGTGAAAGACACAACAGTTTATTTAATGTTATTTTGAAATAAATGACCGATGTTTAATTTTCTTATTCTCTTAATTAGCTCAAGATTGGATTGTGGAAAACCAGAAGTGCTAAAAAAGTGATATAGGACTCGAATTGTCTTGCACCTATTTGAGCCATTTGAGCTTTGAGCCATTGACTGTGAATGGCTGCGGGATAACCCAAGTTTATATTCCCCAGAAAAAGCCTAGGGTGGTGATAATTTGTGATAACATAGATCTAAATACTATGAATTAAAGTAGAGTAAGTTTTATAACTAATATTCTATTATTCTAAGTCAATATTCTTGTTCATCTGGAAGTCTACCCACCTGTGTTTAAAGTTTGTCTTTAATGCAACAAAACATAAATAGTTACTACTTGTTGCATAAGGCTATAGTCATTGGACTGTGCAGCTGAATTCTCCTGGTTGGTTCCTGGGGCAGCCTCCTGTGGTCCTTTGCCCCACTCAGTCACATCACTTTGCAGAAGGCATCAGGTGGTAATAGTTCACTGGAGAAGGTCCCACTGAGTATGACAGCCACATCCCTCTGGAATGCTGTTCATTTTTATCCACTCCTTCTAGAAATTCCTATTATACTCAACTCTTTATAACTTAATATCAATAATTCTTACATTATGTATAACAATAAATAGCTTTAAAAAAGAGACACACAGCAATCTATTTGTGAGATTTATTTGTGATCAGCTTTCTGGCTTGGTGCCTTGTTAGAAATTAATTTTAGGGCATCTTCTAATTTCCCAGTAGAGTGAGAAAAACAATAATGTATATTGGAATGAAGAGAAAGGAACAGTCCTAGAGAATCATGAGAGTTGAGCAAAGTTTGTGAGGAAAGGGGAACTTGAGTTAGATTCAGAGGAAGAAAGGGATTTAGTTAAATATGCAGGAGGGAGCGCCAGGGAGCAATCGCTGCTATAAGTTTGATGGAGCACGAGGACCATATCCTCTAGTAGGACACTGACTTTCTTAATCTACTTTTCTTATTTTTATTGAGTTAGTAGAAAACTCTTCATTAGAATCATCTAGTTCATCTTAGGCTCTCTTTAAACCAAACCATGACAGGTGACAATTTGTATCCTCTTCCTTGCCCTTTACTGGGCCCTGAGAACAAATAGAAGGGGTGAGCAACCTGCAGTGGCTAGTGCTGTCATCAGAATCACATTTCCTTTGCACACTGGGAGCCCCTAAACTCCACGGGCATGGTCTTTTCCTCCTGTGGCAGGTGACAAGGTTTCATGTGAACAGCAGAGAAAGACATCTTTATAAAAATTAAGAGTAACTCTGTCTTAACCTGGGAAAAGCAGGCAGGAAAGTTGGGCTGCTCACCTTGGCATAAGAACTTCAACGTTCATCTTCCATGATATTCTTCAAGCAGCCACAGTCCATGATAATTTGAATGTCTTCTAGTTTATGCCCTTCAAGGGCAAATAATCAGTACATACATGCTTCTGGAAATAAACTTAGGGAATCTAAGGAAGCTGTAGACTTTGGAAGGAATTTTCAGAATTCCAACCCCTAAAGCTGGTGATAACTGTGCTGCATTTGAAGCAAGAACTGAAACGTCAATTAGTTTTAATATGCAGCATAACTATATCTATCTATTTATTTTGTTTTCCATACTAAATTAGAGAAATCCAACATATTGGATTGTAGGGGGTTGGAGCAAGAAAGACTGTGTAAAGGAGAAACATGCTCGGGTGATACATTTGCTAGGCAGGTTTACAGAAGACTGAGCCCTAGTTCTTGGAAGGTTTTTTGAAAAGGATAGAGGGTAGGAGGAAGCCAGAAGTTAAGATGGTAGCCTTTGGAAACCTGTCTTGGAATCCTACCTCTACCACCCACAAACTCTCAGGCTAATAGTAGTCATATTATTATTATTAATATTATTACAGTCATTGTCTTTGGACTCTGATATTGGAATGAACTTCTTAGCAACAGCTGAGATCCCTATTCAACTACCCAGATTCCCTTTCTTGCATGCACATTTTATAATGTTTAAAAGCCTAGGGACAACTCCAGCTACAAGCAAACAGCAGTCTAAATCCAATTTACCAATTTTCCTGGGAGCCACAATTAGTCAGAACTCTCCTTCAATGCCTTAGGGGACCAAGCCGTTTACTAAGATGACAGTGGGAACACTTTGTACATTAGCTCCTTGTCAAGACAAAGTTCTTTCATTGGGTAACCATCCCTTATCCAAATATTGAAGATTCCGTGTCTGTCTTTATTTTTATACTCTCATTTCCTCCCAAGGATTGGTTCAAGTACTACCATTTCCATCAAACATCCACTGACAAATTCAGCTGCCTTCAATTTTTTTGCATATTCTGTCATTCAAAAAGCATTGATAATTTACACACACATATATACATATGCACACATTAAACACAGTGACTACACAACCAATGTTTAATAAATACTTTTTCGACTGATTTAAATATGCAGATTTCTTAGTGAGTTTTTTAAAATGTTGTGAACAAAATTTACCATATAAAATTAGAATGCTACTTTTATCAAATAACTCACTGCTGAGTATATTGTGAAGCAACTTACAATTGCCAATGTGGGAGCAAAAATAAGTAAGAAATAACTCCTTCTCTACAGGAACTTAATATCCAGAAGTCTAAGCAGACATGTGTATTGATAAATGCAGTGAAGGCAGTTAATGGCCGAGCAGAGGTTGAGTAAAAAACTAGGTAAACTAGGATATTGCTATCCTGACCTCAGGTTGGCTCTACAGTTTCCAGGAAAACCTACTGACAAATTCTTGGCCCCCTATTGTCAACTTTACTATCCTCATAAGTGATAATGATGTCACAGAGTCAAATACTTTCTCATCCTTCATTATGAAACAGGGAAAATGCTGTTTAGAATTTGAATCAGTATCTGTTTTGCAAGTGACTCTCAGTGACCATTTTTTTTCCCAATAAGCTATGTATTTAAATCCATTAATCATGAAGCACAGCAAGAATTCTGAAAGTGCTATATCATCACTTTACTCAAGTTTATGGTGTGCTTGCCAAGGTTGTAATGAAAAGTGGCTTAGTGATGTAACAATTTGAATTTGTTTGCCATGACATTTAGTTCAACAGTCTCAGTTAATTGGTTAAGAAAACCTTTCTTATCTTGCAGAAGAGGCAAATACTTAAAAGATAAATTCTTCAGCCTAGGGTTTACTTAGAGCTGATCTCTATCTCTTTCTATTACTTTTAATGGATTTCTAGCTTACTTAGACTTGCTTAAAATTTTTTCTAAGAATAAAATCTAAATGAACTTTTTATCCATTCTATAGCAGAAGAATGCTAGGTAACTACTAAAATTACATAAAAAATAGACTTGAAGCATGTGGTATCTGACTATCCATTGCTATGTATAGAATTGTAATGGGAGGTCATCAATATTTGAGAAAATTGAGAAAGGGAAAAAATTAAGTAAATTGCTAAAACAAGGATAAGGACTTACATTTTGTACTAGAAATTCTTAAATAAAATTATTTGGTTGCACAATCTGTAAGTTTAAATTATAATTATGAACTAATATTTTGAACAAAGATTGAAATGCTTTTTTAAAAATTCAAAAATTATATTACTCCTTTTTCCCCTTGCAAGGTGATCACAAAAAATTAATTTTGAAAAAATATTATAATATATCATCAGTTTTCTCATAATCTTTATAATTATTTTGATAATCAAATTATTTCTGACTCATTGGTATAATTGGTTTGCATTGAATTTTCTGATATTCATCAGAAAATAAGCAAAGGTTGGTGGGCAAGGGTAGATGCTAGTGTAAGGAGGTTTGCTTGAGTAAAACATTTTTTTAATAAATTACATCATTAGTAAAAGAAAATTCCCTTAAAGTAAGTTTTACTTCTTTATGCAACTTCTGTAACTGGAGGGACTAAAATAGAAGTACTGAATATTCAGATGATGGAGATGCTCTAGGTAATTACCTCTGTAATGTCTCAAAGATGCCGCTTCAGAACCAAGGCACTCATTTTCCCATTTTCTGGGGGTGTTACCTGCTGATCGCTCACAGTAAAGCCCCTCCCCAGAAATGGTCCACCACTCAAAAGACTCATTCAGTATACACCTTTCTGGGGTAAGCCCTCATTCAGTGACTCGTTAATACAGGAGGATAAACACCCAGGAAACTTACTTTAATTTGGGGCTCTTCTGAAGAGCCAATTCCAGCTTCACATTTCCCCATGGGATTGGTTGAGACCCTTATTGTAATTTCATCATAATTTAAATTCTCCTTCTACCCAATTCTGCTCCCCTCACTCTTTCAAATGTATTATTCTAATGAACACTCCTTAATATATCTCTGAATGCAAATCTCCATCTCAGAGACTGTTTCTAGGGAACCCAATCTAAAACTATTGGTGCCCCAAATGATCCTATGAAGGAAAAATCTAAAATAGGAGTTTGGAGTTTGATCACCTACCATCAGGTTGGCACTGAAGAACCATCATTAGTTGTAGGTGTAATACTGATAGCTCTTGGCATAAATTAGGAATAATTGTTAAAAGAGTCACTCGTGGTGAATGGAATTGGATTTTACCGAAAGGGAAATACTATCAGTTCTTTTCAAGGTTTCAGAGAGATGGCAATTTAAGGGCTTTTATATGGGCTTATTAATGCCTGGAGAAAGATGCAAAAAGCTATGGGTGAATTCAGAAATACATCCACTTATTTACAGTCAACTGATTTTTGACAGAGGCACCGAGAACATGCATCGAGGAAAAGACACCCTCTTCAGTAAACGGTGCTGGCAAAACTGGAAGTCCATAAACAGAAGAATGAAATTAGATTCCTATCTCTCACCATACATAAAAACCAACTTAAAATGGATTAGAAACTATAAAACTATAGAAGAAAGCACAAGGGAAATGCTCTAAAACATTGGTCTAAGGAAAGATTTTATTGCTAAGACTTCAAAAGCACAGGCATCCAAAATAAAAATAGACAAATGAAACTATATTAAACTAAAATGCTTCTGCACAGCAAAGGAAACAATAAGCAGAATGAAGAGATAACCTCCAGAATGGGAGAAGATATTTGCAAACTCTTTATCCAACAAGGGACTAAAAATCAGAATATATAAGAAACTCAATTCAATAGCAAAACAAACCCAAACAATACCATTAAAAAGTGAGCAAAGGATCTGCAGAGACATTTTTCAAAAGAAGACATATAAAGGGCCAACAGGCATATGAAAAAATTCTCAACATCACTAATCATCAGAGAAATACAAATAAAACCACAACTCTATATTACCATACCCCAGTTAGAATGGTTATTATCAAAAGCCAAAAAATAACAAACTCTGGCAAAGATATGGAGAAAACAGGAGAAAAGGAAACTCTTATACACTGTTGGTGAGAATATAAATGAGTGAAACCCTTATGGAAAACCATATAAATGTTATTTTTCTCAAAAAACTAGAAATAGAAGTACCATATGATCTAGCAATTCTGAGTATTTATCCACCACACTACTGAGTATTTATCCAAAAGAAAGATAATCAGTATATCAAAGGGATACCTGCACTCTCATGTTGTTGCAGCACTATTCACAACAACCAAGATAGGGAATCAGCATAAGTGTCCATCAGTGGATGAATGGATAAAGAAAATGTGGTATATACACACAATGGAATATTATTCAGCCATTAAAAAGAATGAAATCATGTCATTTACAGCAACATGATGGAACTAGAGGTCATTAAATTAAGTGAAATAAGCCAGGCACAGAAAGACAAATTTTGCATGTTCTCACTCATATGTGGGAGTTAAAATAGTTGATCTCATGGAGGTAGAGAGTAGAATAATAGCTACCAGAGGCTGCAATGGGGTCAGGTAAGGGAATGAAGAGAGATTGGTTAACGGGTAAAAAGATACAGTTAGATAGAAGGAGTAAGTTCTAATATATGATAGCAGAGTAGGGTCACTACAATTAACAACAATGTATTACATATTTCAAAATAGCTAGAAGACAAAAACCTGATTATCCACTCTATGTGAAAAGAAAAACAGTCTGAGGTAAGAATACACATGGACTTGTGGTAAGTAACAAATAGCTTAGCTAGTTGGTCACAGATATGAAAGGAGAAAGATTGGAATATTAGGTATGAAAAAGTAAAAACCTCACTTACCATCACTCTCAGTGACCCACTTGAAAAACATTTTTCTCATAACCACAATTCTTTGCTGAAAGGGACCAGAGATCCTGGTTCCTAGAGTGGGGTCCTTTCACCAGGAAACATTGCTAAAGTCCCATTAAGATTTAAGCTATTCTGCCACCCCATTACTTTAGGCTTCTTGTGCCAATGAGCCAGCAGACAAAAAAGAAGCCACCTTCCTAGCAGAGATTGGAAGGTTAAGTTTGCACCAAAGTAAGTTGTACTGTTCATGCACAATTTTAATTTTAACTGGACAAGCACAGCTGACAAACCTGAGAAGGGCATGATGACTGGTACTTAGATCCCTGGGCATGGAGTCCCAGGACAAATCACCCAGTAAACCAGTGAGATTAGAACACTTATAGCCAAGGAAAAAAGGAATCTCAAGTGGGTGGAAGAGGAGAGAGATAATGAATATCACCTATCATCCCCAAACTAGCTGTTGGGATAGGGACTGCACTAAATTGTGCTTCGTTTTGTTTTGTTTGTTTTTGCAATGTTTCCCAGAAAAAGAGACCAATCAGAATCCTGGAGGAGCTGTTCCTAGATTGGCTAAACATATATAAAGCAAGATATGAGCCACACAAACAGCGAACTATAGTCAAAACTGTGGTAATTGCTGCTCAGAACCACCACTTGAAAATTGCGAAGCTGAAGATAGCTTCTTTGCTCAGGATTATCCCCTCTGCAGGAGCAGCCTGTATCCCCTGAGTGATGGTAAATCCAAAGGCCCTCAACTCTGGCTTCTATTCAAGATAACCTGAGGTGTTTCTGAGGGCCTTCATAGCTTCAGAGAACTCTCAGAAATGACTGAGTTCTTGGCTGTAGCCACATCTCTGCTGAATATCCCCCTCTACCTGATCCTGTTTCCTTTAGTCCATTAGGCTGTTGTTTCAGGAAGCACTTCCCAATAAATCTCCACACAAACACATCTCCATCTTAGACTGCTTCAAACTCTAAGATGTTACTGATCCCACCACTATGACCACCACCACCACCACTACAGCTACAATGCTTACCAGTTATGATGATATATCTAAGGAGTTAAAAATTCTCAAAGCCATATGTGTTTTTCTTTTTTAAATATATGCTTGCAATTACTTAATAATAACACCTAACATTTATTGAGTGCTAAAGAGGTGCTAGCAAGAACTTTGCATACATTAAGTCATATAATCCTTACAACTTCATGAAGGCGTTCTATTAATAGGAGGCTGAGACATCACGAGGTTAAATAAATTACCCCAAATTACACAAGATATAAATGGAAGCTGGGATTTAAACACTGGGACTATGTGGCTCCAAAGCCCAAGTTTTGGACACTACCACTCTACTTCCTCTCTATACTGTATGAAGTGACATTATGGATTGACAAATATTATTTTCTAATCTCATTATAGTATGCCACTTATGTCCCTCTGGTTTTGATAAAAGAAAACTCATGAAGCAAAAATGAAATATCATCTTTGTCAATATGAACTATATTTGTCCTAGACTATTCCTTTCTTCATGGGAGCTCTATTCTTTCTTGTTACTTTTTGTTTGCTTGAACAGCTGAATCATGATGGTTACAAAGTGGTTATAGTCTATTTTGTATACCAGTTAAGATTTGAAACTATTCAGTTACACTTTCACCTTTTAAGAAGCCTCATGTATACATTCTTGAAGGTAAATCTACCTTAGCAGATTTGCAGCTTTGTGTTTTTAGCCTATAATTCTATGACAGACCACAGTAACATTTTTTCAAGCATATTTAGTATATTCGCCAGTGAAATACCAAATGGGAGGGGTGGATGCACATTGTGTTTTCATTTTTAACATTTTCATTTGGCTATATTTTCTACTTTTCTTTTTATCTAATAGAAATGTCAACTGCTGGCCAGTGGCGTAAACAGAATATTTCTAGCATATATTTTCTCACAAATGTATTATATTTTATGCCTTATTACTAGGTAATGCTATGAACCTACTATAAGCTGACTCTTTGCCAAGTGCATGGAGGAGAATAAGGAGGGCTCAACGTGCTGTGGCCGTAGTGCATAGAACTATACAGAAATCAAAAGCAACAGAAGAGGATGACAGGTTTCACTCTGATCAATTTTCAGTCGGATCTTTTCTTCTATACCAGCTGACTTTTGAACAATAGATTGAACCCCAGCCTTGAATTCTAAATCTTTGTGTGGTCTGTTGTGAAAACGCTTTCTACCCTCATCGCTTCTGATAGGCGCCCTCCCTCCTGGAATGCATCACAGTCTAGTAGCACTCAGAGCTTTTAGCTTGTTAGTGCAAATCAACTTTTATTGCCTGCATCTGAGAGAAAAGGACAGTGAAATCGCACATCCATACATTATCTTGGCTATTTGTAAAAGGTTAAAAAAGAAGAATGGAGGTGAAAATGGCAGCATTTTCCGAGGGCTTAAGAAATTACTTTGAAACACACGTGCCCACACACACATGCACATACACAGGCGTACACACCAGCTGCTAGTAGTTCCTGATAGGACACCAAAGACAAACTAAATGTTAGCTAAGTGATTTACTGTCAACATGGGATGGCATTTTGACATGCACTGTATTTATGTTTTCCCATTTCCTGTATGAAATTTGTGGAACTTTTAAAGTTGTTTGACTCCAGAAGCCTGCTTAACTGCTCTGACAGCTCGAACCCTGAAGACAGTAAGTGGCAAGGGGTGGTAAAGAATTACCAATAAATTGGGAGTTGAGAAGCAAGAATGATGAGGGAGGCAAGTGTTGATATTAGGAACTTTGATTTGGGGGTTTATAAAGGTAACTGAATGTGACATTCAGTCATCTGGATTCTGAAATAGTTGAGTGCAAGGATTACAGATGATAGCTTTTAGTGAAGGGCAAAATCTTTTAAATCTTTTATGGCTGAAGTTTCAAGGCAAAGTCAAAACTAGATTAGAAGATAATCAATACTCTGAGACTTACTAGGAGGTTTAGAACATTTTTACTCAGAATGCCTATCTTAGGAAATGGCTTTGGAAAACAGGCTCAAGTAGAACCAGTAAAAAGAGCATTTTTAAGGTGATAACAGAAAAACATTTTAAAAATACAAAATGATAAGTATTATAAGCATTTTATTTGTCCATATAAAGCATAGACAAAATGGTTATCTGTATATAAATATGACACTTCGGATGTTCACATATCCAGGATTTCCATTGAGTAAATTTGCCTGCACCAGCTTGTCCAACAGAAATTAGAGGACTTAGGCCATTAGAAGACATATCAAGCTGACTGTTTTTTTCTAGCCTAGGGTTTTGATGACATATTCTCTAGGCTATGGCTGGACAAAATTGGCAAGCGTCATTTTTATAATTGAGCCTGTAAGAGACTTTGGCAAAATGTGGTTTTGAATTGTCTGTTATATGCAAAACCTTGTCTTAGTTTTCCATCTGCAAATTAATTGTGAATGAATCTGTTGTTATGTTGAAAATGCCATTCAATACTCTTTGTTCAACAACATGTACGGAGCCTTTACCAGATGCTAGGAACACATTACACCTATGTGTAAATGCTTTCTAAATCTTCCTAGAAATTGACAGACATTTCTTCTCTCTCCTTAAAATTCCTGCCCTGTACTTGCCCTACTTCTTAAGTCAAGATTTCATACCATAAGTGTATGATAAAATATATTCTCATTTCCCACAACAAAATATACAAACCTTCATGCATCTGTATCCATCCTTACCTCATTCCCTATTATTAAAGGCATGCCCTCCATCTATCAAAGGTCAAACTTTCCACCTGCTCTAGCATTCTCAGTGACTTTGCATCCTTTTCTTGATTGCAACATCAAACTCTTTGTCTTACCTTTGACATTAGCAACAAACATGAGTGTCTTTACTATTCAAGAATCTGCTCTGAGTCTCATATTCCCCTCCAGATAGCACCTCTCTTTCCTATTCTCCTTTACCATATACATTTAAAGAATTGTTTAATTCTTGAAGAGATAGACCTGTTGTCTCTACTTTCTCACACTACATCTACTCCTCATTTCATTCCAGTTTGGGCTACATCTTTCTCCCCGACTCCCTTGTGAAGCTATTTATTACAAGTTGCCAATGACATCTCTGCTGTTAAGAGGAATGCTTTTTTTCTGTTACAGTTTCATCTGCCTTTGAGCAATATTCTTCAGGGTAGACCCATCCTTTCTTTAAATACTATCTTTATTTGGCTTCCATGATACTACTGTCTCCTGGTTTTTCGCTGACATTTTCAACTTCACCTTCTCAGGTTTTATTGGTTTTGTCTTATTTTATTTTGTTTTGTTTTTGTTTTTGTTTTTTCCTGATGATTCTAGAGCTTGGTCCCAGGCTCTCTAGCCTTCTCTCAAGAGCCTTTTTTCATTAATGACCTCATCTATTCCCGTGGCTTTAAATATCATATCTTATCTCTAGCCCAACCTTTCTTTTCAGCTCCAAACTCAATTATCTACCTACAACTTGACATCTCCAGTTGGAAGGCTCATAGCCACCTCCAACTAAATAGGTCAAAAGGGATTCCTTGATTACCATCTATTATTTCCTCTTGACACTGATTTCTTTCTCACACTTCATCTTCTCACTAAATGGTACTATCTACCCAGTTGTTCAAGTCAGAAGGCTAGGAATCACTCCTGGTGTCTCTCACTACATCATTTTCTACATTCACCTATCAGCAAACACTGACGCTTCTTCCTCCAAAGTATTTTTTAAATCCATTTTTCTTCCCTTATCACTATTCTTACCACCCTGGTCCAATTTCCTGTCACCTCTTGCCTGGACCAGCGTGATCTCCTCCACTGTATCGCCCTCTAGGGCTCTTTTCCTCCTATAAGTCATTCTTCCCACACAACCAGATCAATTGTTTTAAGTATAAATCACCACCCACCACTTCTCTGCCTATAAATTCATCCAGTGACTTTCCATTACACTTGAATAAAATCCAAATCCCTTGCACGGCTGGTGCTGTTTCCTCTACTTGTAACACTTTCTGTCCCCAGTTTTCATTCTTTGGACCTGGGCAGATTTCACTTCCTCAGATAAGACTTCTTTCACTACCTAGATAGAGTTCTAGTTAACAGGACTTTGTTTTTTTTTTTCTCTCATGGTATCCACTATAATAGTTTGTTCATGTTGTGTCCATTAGTTGATGCCAAGCTACTGAGAGCAGGGACCATAATTGTTTTATACATTAGTATATTATTCAGTGCCTACTTTCACATCTGAAACACTTAACAATCAAAAGTTATATTTTGATCAAGGAAGAAAGAAAGGGAGGAAAAGAAGGAGAGAAGAAGAAAGCAAGGAATATGATTTCTAATAACTTTATCAGCACTTTTACCAAATCACTCAGTTTTAAAATTGGGAATACCTTGGGCTCAGCAAAGTATCTGCCCTGTTGACACACTTTACTAAAGGAAGAGCTGGGGGTGGTTCATGTCTCTTGTGTTTCAGTTTGCAGTTCTTTCAGTTATAAAATACAGCCATTCTATATATCTATTACTTTTGGATCCATTTAATCAGTTTAATTTATCAAAATGTTCATTCAATTGCCTTTCCTAGAGCAAACCTGAATTTCACATGCATTTTTAGTTTCAAGTAAAATGCAAGCACTATATTATATTTATTTTAAAAAATAGCCTTCATTAAGCAATGAATTTTTGTACTTTGTATTCAGTTTTAAGAGCTCATCAAATGTTAAACAGGATAATGAAAGTTTTGCAAATTCCACCATTATCATAGATTCTATTTTTCCTTAGCCATTGAATTATTTATATGATGCACTAACTGACAATATAAATCTAAGGATGACTAAACTGAATCACAAGTTTTCAGACAAGTTAACAATCAGCCCCTTTGGGCAACTGAATATTACCAAATATTATTAGATGTTAGAGGCATCTCATATTAAATGAAATTGGATGAAAATTCTCAGATGAGATTTAGACTTCAGTGTGTGATATACACCCATCTGGAATTGCATGGAAATAAGCCACAAGCAAGTCAGTGTTGGCCTAATGAGGATCCAGGAAGGACCTCATGGGCATTGTAATGTGCCTCCACTTCTTCGCCCTTTTCATTTGGTTTAGGGGTGATCAAGAGGTCGTATTGACATGTGACTACTATTTCCATTAAATCAGAGCCTTTTCCTTCTGTGATCCTGATGGTCAATATCCTGCACAATCAATTAAATTGAACACTCAGTCAATACAACCTGGCAGGGGTGGAAAACCTGGGGCCTTGTGGCAACATGTATCCTTCTGGATCCTTGAGTGTGGCCTTTTGACTGAATCCAGATTTTACAGAACAATTCCTTTTATTAAAAGGTGTGCAGCATAGAACGATGAAGCTTTTCTGCCTCCTTTGGTGCTTAAAAAAGAACAAACTTGAAATCAGAAGGCTGCAGGTTCCACACCCCCAAAAATCTGGCTTAAGTTGGTTTTATTTGGGTAAATATTTGCCTTAACTTGGTATGTTTACATGAGAAAAACAGAAACATTTACCAAAATAATGCACGTGTGCAGTGTTTAATAGGGAGCAAGGCAAAGAACCTTAACAGATGCTAATATGGAATTCTGCCGGTTGCATGCCCTGTAGCACTTCTGTATCATAACTTTCAGCTTTCTGTCTAGACATTAAGTTTCCCAAGGCAGTTTTGTAACTTGCATTATGTCAAAAATATTCACCATCCCTCACTTCCAGGTTCTTTTGACAGAGGATTATTCTTCCTAACCCATTGACAATTGCCTTGTAGATGTGATTTAATTGGGCCAATCAAATGTAAGTCAGTGTAACATATGACACTTTCAAATAGAGATTTTAAAAACCAGCACATGATTCCACCATTGCTATTTTCCCACTGCAATGAGATCATCATGAGCGGACAGGGGCTACACTTCAGCCTAAATTGTAAAATGAAGATTGACATGCAGCAGAGTTAAAGCCAACTTTCAGAAATTATATAATATAAGCAACAAGTAAGCCTTTGTCCTTGTAAGCATCTAAGATTTTTGGTAGTTCTTTGTTATTGGAGTGAAACCTATGTTAAACTGACTAATATAAATCATGTCTATCTTATCCACTGCTATAACTTCAAATCTTGCTGGAATGTATGGTGCAAAGAGATGATAGTGTGATGAATGAATAAATGAACCAGAAAAAGAGACACCAGAATGCCTTTTCGTTAATTACAATATTTCACTCATTTTAAAAACACTATTGGAGCAAAGATATAATATAATCTAGTCACTAAGACAAAGAATTCAGTCCCACAGTGGAGATCTATTTAAGAATAAGCTGTTACTATCATGGTACTCTTAAGAAAATTAGCAGGAATTTTGATACTTGCAGATTTGAGATTTCAAGGTTTTAAAAGTATAGCAAAATGTTTAAGTACATAAATTATAAGTACTGTTTAATAAGGATCCCAGTTACTGTAGATTGCATGGCAATCTCTAACTCTTAATTTTTCCTGCCTGGGGAGCTTTGATAAAAATAAATGATGTTGCGCTGCCTATGCTTATCAGACATGGCCACACATTTCCTAAGGAGAACATCTATCAGGCCCCCCTTCTGCCCGTGGGGATTATATTCAATGTGGCCTTAATTAGTCCTACACTTAATTTTGGTAAGTTCTTTAGTGTCTTTATTTCTCCCTAATTTGAATATGTTAAACTATTAGTTTTTCGCAATCCATCAGAAGCAGCATCCTGATGCTGTGCCCCATGGACTTCTGTGCTCCATGATCTTCGTTATCTCCATAAGACTGAATGTTGGTCTTAGCGTCTTGCCTATTTCACTTACGTGTTCTACGGGGAACAATCACACACTCCAACCGTGTATGATGCTGACATTTACGTTTGTATTTAAAAGTCACAGAATAAGAAAGAAATCTGGCAGTCATGGAGTGAAAGTTATCTATACGTACAAATATATTTGGATCTAAGTTGGGGTGTCTCTGAGATTGGTCACTGCAGGTTTTACTCATGGTTATGGAGGGGCCATCTGGAAGACTCCTGGATGATCAGGCCGCCAGCTAGAGAGGATGATGTTTGCCCTCTTCTAAGAGAAATATGTAACTATAACTAAGCATGGTATGAGGGAGGCGTCTATCTTTTGGCTCTCTCTGACCGGATCAAGAGCAGAGTTAACCACAAAGAAAACATTCTCTCTACCCCTGTCTTTCACCTTTAAAAAAACATTTGGCTGGAACAAAAGTACTGATCTGAAATAAATAAAAATGAAGATACTTCTCTAGTCAAACGGAGACTTGAGTTACTGTTCTAGATATGAGAGTATGCCTCTAGCTCATATTAGTTTAAAAAAAATAAGAAAAACTGGCATCAGATAATGCTGAGTACCCAGTTACAAATTAATCATTTGAATTCAAAATATCTCATTTGGGAAAGTTTGACAGTAACATGCAGGCTCGATGCTCCTGTTTTTGTCTTCTAACAAAGCATAATGAAGACCTTCTCTGGTACTTTTCCTTTCACTGTATTCCACTCATGATTGAAAGCAAGTAATTTATAATGAATGATGCCTTCAAGGTAGAGTGAGATTGCTACCTGCTTTTACAGCTGGTAATGGAAAAACTGCAGACATGGTGGGTAATAACTTACCTCATTAATTTTCCCAGACATGTTTTAGGCAATAAACACCTGATTTAAACCTTTGGGTGTACGAAAACACCTTGGCCTTCAGTGGAACATATCTTGACACTTTTCCTATTTCTTACCTAGTGAATTAGGACAGCAGCTTTACCTTCTATGGATATATATATGCCATTTTGCCTTGTTCTCACCATGGAATCACATGTAATGAGAAAAATGCATCTGTGTGGGTTGTGAATGTAACACAAAGGTAATTTTGGAACATTTGTCTGTAATTGGAGGGCCCCTGCCTAAGAAACCGCAAAGGCTGGGTGACCCTGCAGACCCTTGTTTTGAGAAAGTAACTAAAGTGCTTACATTCAGCCACTGTCAATATGTGAAAGTTCATTCTGCTGGGTGATTCAGAGAATAGCAATAATGATGATAATGACGATGAAAGTGGGAGTATTTTTGGAAAACAATGATCTGTCTCATTCAAAGCCAACAAAACAGGGACCCCAGGGGAGATTGTCAGGCATAGAAAATGTCTACAAAGAGTCACCTTTCCTACTGCCCTTTCAGCCGATCCAGCTACAGTGACTGAGCTCCCTCAAACACCCTTTCAATATCCATGAAGCCCAAAATATTTATTTTTGTCAAAAACAAAGCTGGGTGAAACAACGAAGACTTTGCTACTTGTAACACTATCTTAACTGAAGAGAAAATCCATTCTCAGGGCTACACCCACCCAGTCACCTTCTAGGTTGGTTTCTCTACCAGGAAAGGAGTAGCTTTAGAAGATTCTTTTCTTGGTTTTCCAAGGTTGCTACAGTCTTTCCTCTATTCTCAGGGCTATGCCCCTGAAGGGTCTACTTACTGATGAGAAAGCAATTCTATTTTCACAGCAGGAAATGGGATGTATTCAGACACAATAAGAGACCTCAAGTTGACAATGAACATCAAATTAGGAGAGTGGCTTTATGCGTCACACCAAGATCCCAAAGAAACTTAATCTTTTTGGCCTTCTATATCCCTCCTTTTTCTTTCCTTTTTGAAAAGTTATATTCTTCCCCTAATCTATCCTTCTATCTCTTCTAGGAGGACTAAGCTCTCAGTCAGTTTTCAGTATTAGGTAATAAAATTCAGAACAGGGGTATGATTAATAAAGCCATGTTGACAAAGATTCAAACTATACTACATAATGCCATCAACAAAGACCTAAAACATTCTCATGATGTCAGAGATAGTAGCCCTCTGCTTTTCTTTCCTTCCCACTTATTCCATTAAAAAAAAACTATTAGCATCAAAACCAAACAAGTAAATCTAAAAATTGACTATCTCTCAGCCCACTGGCAAATTTATCACTACTGTCTCAGTCATTTACTCCTCTAACAGCTACTCTTCAAGAGCTATCAAATTATTACCAGGTGCTATGAACATGTGATGCCCAGTGGGATTTATAACTAGGGAAGCAGGAGGGAAAGGCATAGATAGTTGCATGGCAAAGCAAACCACCAGCAAAGGAAATGCAAACACCCATGACTAAATGTATAATGTACAATGGGTTGCATGACATTGTTTCAGGAGAGTAAAGAAGGAATAGATAAGACTGGAGCATGAGAAATGTGGCTATAGTAGAGTAAGTAGTTCTGGAAAGAGAACAGAGGGTTCGGTAATGCCATGGGGGAAACAACACAAGCGAGGTGGAGAAGCAGTAGGACCATCCTGGTGGAGTTGGTCAGTGCACTCAAAGTCAAAGGTTTACACATGAAGTATCTAGAACTAAGTTGGAAAGAATATCTGGATTAGATTGGGGACTTGAATTCCAAGTCATGAGCCATCCTATATTTCCACTTCCAGTGCATTTGACAAAAAAAAAAAAAAAAAAAAAAAAAAAAAAAAAAGAAAGGAAGAAAAGGAGGGAGGGAGAAAGAAAAGAAAAAAAAATGGGGTATTCTTTGGTCTAATGAGATGTGGAAACTCATGTTTAAACCAAATATAAAAGATCTCAACATAATTGGATGTTCATGTGCATGGTAGGTCCCTGAAAACAAAGAAGAGAGTATGCAATGTTTTCCAAGCCTGCCTTCTCTTGACCGTCACATTCTACAGAAAGACTGGTCCAGTCCAGTTGCCTCACTATGCATCTGCAGAAACAAAGTTCCAAGGAGGCAAATGATATGCCAGAAGCCAGCCACCTGTTGGGGAGCAGGGCCAAACTGGAACCTGTCTCCTGGCTTTTAGTCAAGGGTTGTTTCTACTCTTCCACTTTGCCAATTAATTAAGAGTGCAGGTGCCTGCCTGCATAGAAAGAGCAATAGTGATAAATGAAAAAGTCAAATTACAGACTAAGTGCTGGAATAAGTAATCTGAATGGGCAAGAATGATGATATAGAAGTAATTCTTTATAGTTCTGCTTAAATGAGAGTTACTGACATATTTTTGGTGCGAAGAGCATCTTCCTTTTACCATCCTCTACCCATGAGATCTCTGGGGTAGATCTACCAGCAGCAGTTCTACAGTTAAACAGAAAGCAAGCAGAGACAACAGGTTTTCTACCTTTCTCCTAAGAATCCAAAGACAAAAGTGTGACCCCAACAGCTGCCTAGCAGTACCACCCTGTAAGATTTGTGACCTGTTCATCTGACTTTTATTTTAATAAAAGCTTAATTCTATGGTAGGACATAAGCACAAAAGTAGTACAGTATATTCTAAACAAAACTACCTATCCTTCATTTATGACATAAGATTCTCTTAACCTTATGTTATCAACATTTTATTTAATTTTAACTCAATATCATATATAAAAATGGTAAACATTCTGAAATTTTATTTACTTGAATGCCTAAACTTTTTGAGAAGCATAAACATGGATGAAACCTTTGTAAGATTTCTAAGAAAACATATGAAGCAAAATATTGGAAAATGATCACATAGATTATGAAATCAAATGGAAACTCTTCTGTAAAATCAATAGAGACTATTGATAAAAGAAAAATACTAGAATAAAAAGAAAAGAAAAGAAGAAGAAGAAAAGGCTAACAATACTGTAAAAGTGATTGAACGGATATTGTCAATGCAGATAATTACCAACTTGCAAAATATATGAGAGGTTAACCTGGAAATATGTGATTTATTTGTAAGTTCTGCCATTTACTTGTTATCGAGAGTTGAATCATTGAACTATTTGTTTTATCTGAAAAGAAAATGTTTGCTTTTATAATAAAAAATGAAAATATGTAAATGATTAATATTTTATTGCTAATGATTAAGATGTGCGAGGATTGTATATGTTATGCCAGCTATAATTATTTAAACTTTAAAGAAGCTATAGTATAGATATTGTCAATAACTTTCTATATCAAGGGATTTAAATTTGGTCATCAATTTTTGATGTGTCCAACAATTTGGTGTGGCCATCCTGTAACCCTATAGTCTATAAATAATGGAGAAGCACAGTGTTTTAAGCAAAAAGTGACGTGGAGAAAACTGGACTTTAAGAAGATTAACCTGATGACAGTATGCTAGATAAATTGAGAAAGGGAAAGACCAAATTATATTTAGAATGAAACTTTCCTCACCAGCCAACTCATAGCATTTTCTTATCATTCCCATCAACATTCTAGTGACATTCCAATTTTATTTTTTGTTCTAGCTAAATTCATATTTGCCCTGTCATATTGGAGAGCGACAATTTGTATAGCTAGCTTTAAAGAACTTCAGGAAGACATTGTGTTGATTTTTTTTTTTTTTACTCCTGCCCATGACTTTTCCAGAAGATTTATGAAAGTGAAGTTTAAAGCTGCTCTCCAGCTCTCCCTGGTAGTAACTGCATTCCCTATTACCGGTGCTATCTCAGCATCAGTAGAGAATATACGAGGCTGCCAGCTCTTTCTTCTCTTGTGTCTTTGATCACTGCTCCTCTAAATAATATAAGAGATTTTCAGGATTGGGCTTTAGTGTCAATTTATCACAAAGGAAGCACTGTTGCTTGTTATTGGTTCAAGCTGCATTCCTATGGAGGCCTATTATTATATCAAAATTATTACCAACCTGGTAAATGATGAAGCTTCAGTGTATTCAAATGATGTCGCATCACCGGGAAAAATTCACCCAAAGAATACATTTAGGTAGCAAGCCTTTGAAAGTTCTTTTTAGACTAAGCAATCTCCAATTTCCTACTTCCCAAATGAATGAGAGAAGATTCTTTTAATTTAAGCTTTAATGTTTCTATTCAGTTCCCTGGGCAGAAGGTAGAGAGGAAAGAAAAATAGCTTTCAGGAAGATCTGTATCTCTTTTGCATAAGATGAACTAACCAGTGGTATTAGTTTAAACTATAGCAGCTTTACAAGCTAGCTGATTCAAGACATTTCCACTTAACCCAGATGACACCAAATTCTCCAAGAGTTCCCTGAAACTTTTAAATAACAGTGATTAACATGAAAACGAAACTGACTAAATAATAAAGCCCTCTATATGTTAATGACACAAGGTAATAATCATTTTCTATCTGGCAGACACAGAGGAGTAAACTACTGTTAGGATTTTGTTATTTTTTTATGATTACCTCCCTTCCTTCCTCTCTTCCCTGCTTTCCTCTCCTCCCTCCCTACCCCCTCCCTCTCCCTCCCCCTTCCTTCCTTCCTTCCTTCCTTCCTTCCTTCCTTCCTTCCTTCCTTCCTTTCTTCCTTCCTTCTTTCTTTCTTTTTCTTCTTTTTCTTTCCTTTTTAACATAAAGTATTGAGGATTTCCTAAGAATAATTCTCCTACCAGGACTGGTGAAAAAAGTCAAGATCCAGATTTGGAGATATATTGTTATCATGGGGCTTTGCAAAGCATGATTCAATCCTCACATACACAAAGAATAATTGCTCTCCTCATCATTCTACCTAAGAAAATAGACTCCTCATTCAGACTAAGCTCCATCTGGTCTAAATAACGTCTCAGTTGGTGTTGCTTTCTGTCTAATGAGAAAGAACCTCAAGATATAGATGGGTTTTCCCATATTTTTGCAAGCTAATTAAAGACTGAAAATTTTCTACAATTCAATGAAAGGAAGAACTAAAGAGGTTAACTCACCACTCTTTTGTATTCTTTATGTTTTTAAATTACTCTAAAACTATTTAAAATGCTTAAAAACCTTGTATTTATAAAACGCTTTAAAACCTTCTAATTGCTAATAATCCAACTACCATTTAGTGATAATCACATTTTCTATAAAACCCTTTTTAGACCTGGGAAGTCAGCACACATATCATTTAAACCATCTAATGGTATACTGTTTGTGAAGGGTCAAGGTCTATTGGACCATTATTTTTCATTCACCACAAAGTTTGAAAGCTGTGAATTTGAAATAGTGTTCTCAGCAAAGAAGAATGAAAAAAATGACTTTGTTTTAAAAAAGGGCTTTGCTGTTGGGTGGAATTTAAAACATGGTTTGAATTTGGTTGCTGACCTCAAGACATAGAGGAAAAATCTAATGCTGGCTTCTAATCAGTAAGTAATTCACACTTCAGACACCTTCTTAGCTGATCCCTGGTGGACTGGACATCTTTGAACAAAGATTCCTAAGGGCTCATTAGAGCTTTATCTTTCTGAAAGGGAAATCGTTTCCCAGATAGGAGAGAAGGCACAGAAGGAGCACTGGGGAATATATGGTTGGCGAGTGAGTTATCCAATTAATCAAAGACTTTAAAGGGAATTGATGGGTATACAGAAAAATGCATTGCAAACATAGGTAAATCTGCAATATTAGATATAATGGAAGACAACACAAGTGACATAGAATATACTAGCATAATATAAACTTTTTCCATATATTCTCAGGTGACAATATCAGAGAATCAAATAGGAAAAATAGATTTCTGATTATCACTGAATATAAGCCAATGCATGGACTAGGCATAATAGCAAAGTCATCTTGAAATTTTGAATAAGAAAGTTAATTTTACCTTATACCCCTTAAGACTTGTTGAGATGAGATTCATATCTATAATAGAACAATAGAAATATATCACCTCTTTGAAAGACATAGTTTTGGCAGAAGGAGATTAAGAAGAGTAGTAGCAGAATCTGCAGCCTCGGTAACCATGATCACATGAGAAACAGGCCATGTGGCCAGTAGAAACTTAGAAGATTTTATTGGCCCAGTGATATTTTCCAAGCTTCTGAATTAGGTGATGTCCCAGACAAAATGTGACAGAGAGAGCATTTCCCAAATATTTTATTACTATCTACATGACAATAAACTCCTAAGTCTCCTACCTATATATCCTCCCACACACAAATATTACCTTTTCACCATCTACATATAAGGAAAACCTCACTGGTTTTCTGAAAAGCCACCTTTAATATTCTAAATAGGATATGGCAATAGGATTTATGCACCATGTCAAGTCTCGGAAATTCTAAATATATTTAGTGTATAGCATAAAAGATTCCTCTCTTTTTCTCTCCTATAGCCTTGTTTATTGAGTGTGTGTGAGGAGGAGAAAGTGGGGACAACAGTGAAAAAGGGATTTGGCTAATCGTGTCTGTTTAAAAGAAGCATTCTAATTCAATGAAGCAGAAAGAAAAAGAACAGCCAAATTAAATACGACAATATCTTACATTGTCTAAAAAATGAAGGAGATAATAAAAATGTATTGCTCAGCATAGCATTTGCTGTAGTAGACACTCTTAACAAATGATAGTTGCCTACCTCCACTTTCACTTTCCAAATACAAGTTCCAGTATTTAAACAGAAGCAAGAAGTTTCAACTCTACTGGAAAAATAAACAAAAAATTATGAAATTATTAACTTTTTAACAAAGTTACAATCTCACTGAAAACAAAAAGTAAGGAAAAAATGAAAAATTATATGGGATATTTCCACGTGCCCAAGTTTGTACCCCCATCATATGCTAAAATATAAAAAAAATTGTATTGGTCAAATATAATAACAACAATATTTTGGATATATTGGGTTAAATAAACTATTACAATAAAAAAATTATGTGAGATATTATTTTGTTTAATGAGGAAATAAAACTGGTTTTAATTCAAAGGCACAGAAACTTGGGTAGCAGTGGTAAGATTAAATAGGAGTTCATGCTAATGAGTAAAGAGAACACTGGATGTTGTTGAATTTATAAATAGTGTGATAGAGTTGAAGTATGTGACTGGATTTAGAAGAACTAGAGCAATTTACTTAATCTCTCTGAGCTTTAGTTTTTTTATCTAAGAAATAAGATTGCCAGTTGTTAAAGTCACTGTAAGGATTAAATTAGATACTTGGTAACAGCTAGGTAGCACATAGTAAATACTAAATCAATTCACTCCACTTCCCCTTGATGTTAGGAAAATATATTTCAAATGGGTTAAAGAAAAAATTAGTATGGCACCATGGTGAGAGAGAGAGAATGTGGCTTATAGAAGAGATTCTAGAAAATGGCATTGGGACTACACAATTGTAAATGATCTATGCGGAAAAAAAATACAACATGTATTTAAAGAAATGCTACAGTTGCTCAGAGGGCTAGCTCATTAGTTTACATTTTAAACATACATGTGCATAATTTGGAAGAGGGACACAAAACCAAAAGCACACACAGAAGGTTGGTATAATATTAACCTATAAATTCCTGAAAAAGATGGAATACTCAAAATGACCTAGACTTGTGGTGGACAAGTGTTCAAAGAGAAAAGAAATCAAGATGTTTGCACCTACATTCTCAACAGGCTGTCTCGTAAAGAAGAGCGGGATGTGCCTAATGCTCAGGGGAAAGGATACCAGGACATTAGATGTCTGAGAAGATGCAAACCAGCAATCACCTTCAGGAATGTGAATGGCCTTCAGAATAGGAGTGGAAGAATAGAATAAAGAAAAATTATACCTCAGGATAAGATAGGAGAAAATTTAAGAACAACATCCTATTTTAATTTGTTCTCCCATAGATATTTATCCCAACCAGGCATATAGAGATGTGCTGATAATAAAATAAAGAACAAAGCAGACAGAGTTGCCATATTCATGGAGCTTATGATTTAGTGGAGAGATGATAAATATATAATTGCATAGATGAATATATATATAGCTCTGTATTGGAAAACTGCTGGCCAGAGTATTTCAAAATTCACAATATTTACATTTCAGAGGTAATATATGGATATACTTTGTATTAAAAAAAACCACAAAACAGCATTTCATAATCAAGTACATTAAAATTTCTCCAATAAAATATATGAATAACCACACAAATCACATAAAACTATAAATATTATTACAGTTTATATATAAGGAAATAAACTGATACACAACATAGTAATAGACATAAGCATGTTGCTTTTTATTTCTATTTCTTTAAAGCTTCAGACATACACAAATTCAAACTAATTTAATGTGTGCTATGCATTCTATAAATGCTTACAACATCTGTTTGTGTGACAGTCTTAAAGAAAAGGCTGCATCAGTGTCACCAATGTCATTAGTATCAGGTTGGAGCGCGACAGAATGAAACTCTATAAGCACAAGGTGGAATGTCTCACTGAGGAAAATTAAATGCCAAAGCATTTCTTTGTACAAGAAGTTCAGGAGAGGGATTTGTGTCCAGAAGCAATACAATTTTACAGATTCAGATTTTTCTAGTCTAGTTTTCTTGCACTGAGCTTGGGCTGCTAGAAAATATGTTTTGTCTGCACAATAATGCACAGGTAAATAGCACACCTCTTTCAAATATCTCGGATGCTGGCTTTCTCAGTCACTGACATCTTCATTCCATGAGTGCCCACAGCATTAGATTCCAAGAAACAGATCCCTTATATCCTGTTCCATTGGTGTTTTCTCATGGGCCGTGTTTAAGGTTTTTATAGGAACACAGCACCAGTCAGTGCATCAGCATTACAAATTTGTTCAGGACTCAGGTGTTTTACAGATATTTTTCTGTCAAATCCATCAATATGATTTTCAACTGCATCATGATCTACATAAACCCTGTTCCCAACAGATTTGCTAAAACTTTACACCATGACATTCCTTAAATTTTGTGTAGATAACTTTCTAAATATTCTACTCACCTTCAATTTTCCGGGGTTTTTTTTTCTTGGTATATTCTGGATTATTCATGACCAACACACAAGTCAATACTTATATTCCCTTCCTAATGTCAAACTCAATTGATCAATAATGTTTAAGATATTTAGGTGTCACCTTGTGCAATTTTTTCCCTATTTTTCGCTGTTTTTAAGTCATCATAGTCACTGAAAAAAACCTTCACCGACCTCTCTTTCTCTTTTCTTAAGTCTTATGTGGTGGTGACTGCAACATCCTCCTCTTCAGTAACGTGTCTTACAGATATGTCATATTGAAACATCTTACACTAACTCCATTTTCTGTGCTACAGTATTGACAAATGCTTCCTTTCCTTCTTCGCACTATTAACCACAGGCAGCATTTTACCTCTGTCATTTCTTAACACAATTGCATCCAAGTCACAAAATAGCAAAAAAGCCACAAAATATCCATGTTCTATGAGCAGGATGTGATAGTATACTGAGATACAACCAATGTGTTACATACGTTCATGTTAACAAATAAAGATGGTACCAACTTTAAGGGAAAAAACTTGAGTAGTTTGGAATTCTGGGTTGCTCTGGGTTCTTTTAACCAAACTTATTAAAATGTGTAGGCCCAAATGTGTGATATATATCATGGACTAAAATGATTTGCAGATGCAATCTGAGTCACTGTTTAGAATACTTAAAAAAATCCAAGATATTTAAAGATGATCATTAGGACCAGCGATGTACAGAAGTCCCAATTTTTCAAAGGTTAAAGGACAAATAAATTTTAAGTGTCTGCTATTGGCTACATTCTCAATCTCCTGAGGACCAACAAGTCCATATATACCTGACATTGGAGCAGAAGCTGATTTGCCCATTGTATTTGTTTTGGACTTATCAACCAAACTCAACCCTCTCTTTACTTCTGTCTACTTGGCAGCTGACCAATAATTTCCATCTCTCCTATGCCTACTATGTAGAATATATTCCTCTACATCTCTAACCTCCTCCAAACTGATGCTTCATTTTAGAGTCCAGGCTATTTCTCCCTTCACCATTTGTGCATTTGGGACCCAATGGTCACTGCTTAGCCCCAGGGCTCTTCTTATATAATTTGTCCCCTGTAAGCAGACCCAAGAGTTAAAATCCATTGTGCCCTGATTCCACCTCTCAACCTAGGCTGCAGCTTCCAGTGAGTCCCCTGGGAGGGAGTAAATGTGCCTACAGTGAGCATAAGTGTACTCATATGGCCATACCAAACTAATATCCTCTGTCCCTTCTTCTTCTTTCTTTTATATTGCTACGGTATTATAAATTGATAGATCAAAGAGTTATAATTAAAAAGCAATGAACAAATTCTTCCAGATAAAATACTAAAATGTGTATCAAATAATTATTTCCTTCATGGGCTTTCACATGCTACCCATAGAGTGTGAATAACTGGAGCCCTAAATATTAGGTCATTAAATATGAAATGTCCGATTTCAAATCAAAAGTGTAATTTATTATATCTCAAACAAGAAGCAGTACAGTTAATCAAAGTATGTGCCTAAACTATCAACATAGTTTTGGCATCTCAATGGTAGCTTGCTTTAGCCAGCAGTAAAGAAGCCTGGAGAGTGAGTGGCGATAAAATCACCAAAGGCATTTTCCATAGCTTGTTGAGAAAGGAATATTTTTCCTTGCAAGGAGTGGTCCAAAGCCTGGAAGAAGTGGTAGTCAGTTGGTGCAAGGTCTGGTGAATACGGTGACAGAGAGTTTCCAAGTCCAGCTGCTGTAGTTTGAACAGTGTTTTTTGTACCACATGCAGTCGAGTGATGTCTTGCTAAAGATTGGCCTGTCTCTAGTGGCCAATCTTGGCTGCTTAACCACGAGCATCCTCATCATTTCGGTTGTAGTAGACATCTACTGCAACTGATTGACCAGGTTTCATGAAGCTGTAGTAGATAATATCAGTGCTGGACCACCAAACAGACACTATTAGCTTTTTTTGATGAATATTCTGTTTTGGACTGTGTTTTGCACTTCATCTTCATCCAATCATTGTGCTAAATGCTTGCAATTGTCAAAAACAATCCATTTTCATCACATGCAACAATACCGTGTGGAAATGGTTTACCTTTATGTCATGACAGAAAAGAAAGGCAAGCTTCAAGACGATTTCTCTTCTGAAGCTCATTTAATTCATGCAGAATCCATCTATCCAGCTTCTTTACCTTAGCAACTTGTTTAAAATGGTAATATTATTGGAATAGTAATATTCCAATATTACTGGAATAGTAGCATCAAACCTTGCTGATAATTCCTGTGTAGATAAGATGGATTCACCTCCACTATAGCTTTCAGCTCATTATTATCCCCCTTGGTCTCAGGTGGCCACGTGGCTCTTTTTCAAGATTAAAATCACAACAATAGCACTTCTCAAACCATTGACGTACTGTGCATTTATTAGCCATATCCTTCCCAAACACTTAATTGATATTTTGAACTATCTGTGTTGCATTGTTTCTACAGTGGAATTCACATTCGAAAATAACACATTGTTTTTACTTATACCTGGTTTCACAAAACTGCTCTAAAAAAATTTGAAAGGTAATTATAAGCCAAAATGTGCATTTGAAAAACTGAGGATGTACCGTCACATTAGAAATAAAACAAGAAGTGTCAAAGTGAAGTGTCAGAGATATCAACTGTCAAAATTAGCACTTAAGGATATTTGAACATTTCATACTTAATAACCTAATATAATACTACCCATTTTTATATCAATAACTTAAATACTAACATGAAAACAACATTTATAAAGTATGCAAATGGAACCCAATTATAAGATGTGAAAAAATAAAGATTGGGTCTCAGTAAAAAAAAGAAAAGAAAAGAAAAAAAAGATATGTTATTTCATTACAAAAAATGTTTGTGAATTCTTTAATTAAAACAATATTCTAGTCCAGGGCCCTGTTGGATGAGTTAATACCTTTAACAGTATCACCAGTAATATTTTTCTCTTTTTTCAGAGACAGGTAGCTCACTATTGCCCAAACCAACCTATGCTACTTCTGAAAAAATTTAATGGCAAGACAATTATTTGTAATATTGGGTTAAATTTTGCCCTTATTTAACATAAATCAATTAATTAAATTCTATCTTCAGACAGCGGCCGTTTGTTTTGTGAAGAAAGCTCACAAAACGAACAGTTATTATATCATCGCTTCTTTATGCTGCTTTCCCAGTTCTTTCCACAGTTTTTCGTAGGACATTTCCTGAAATTCCCTGACTATTCTTGTCTTTCATCCCAGAAGTGTTCCAGATTATCAACTTGTCTCAAAGAGCAGGATGCAGAAATTAACACATACTTGAGAACTTTATAAGCACCCAATAGAATGGTTATTTTATCTCCCTTTTCCTGAATACTCTCTCTATTTATATAATTTTAAGATACATACTGGCAGAATAGGAACGACATAGCTGGGAAATGTAAAGGTGAAAATATCTGAAGTTATTAATTGACTGTGTGCTTACTATGAGCCAATTCTGTGATATAGATGATCAACCATTTAAGCAAATTCAAATGGCATTAGTAGAGGTATAATATTTAAACCCATCAGCATCTGTATTACATGCTGCATTAATTAAACCATATATGGAATATTGTTTCTACTATTGAAAAAGATTTATTGTTGAAATATTGACAAACCAATGTGCATCCAAAGAACAGTAGCCAGGAAGATAAGGACAGTCTCAGAACCATGTAACCTAAAAAACTGCTGAAGTAATGTGGCATCTCAGGTTAGAAGAAGAAGAACTTACTCAGGATGGCTGCCATCAAAACTTTGAAGCAGGATACCTGAAAGAGAGTTATTTATGGTGGTCATTCCATAAGGCAGAACTAGGAAAATGTGCAAAAGCTACAGGGAGGCAGACTTTGGAATCACTACTTTGCAACATGGTAAATTCACTGTCACTGCAAGTATTCCAATACAGGTGGATTTCTATTTAGGAAGAATAATGTATTATGGAGTCTGGCATTAGGTGCCTATTTGAGTAAATCTCAAATTTTTCTTTAAAAGCAAAGCTACCATGATTCTTCCTACTAAAATTTCCCATCAGTTCAAAAGAAAACAGTTATAGAGTTAATATTAGTAAGATGATATAGAGGCAGAAAACAAAAGCTATGCATTTACCTTGCAACATTACTGCACATCATGAAAATAAAAGGTAACTTGCGCCTATCTGTGGCATCAGCCCATGCTTTCCCCTGTCTCACTTCGATGCTTCCCTCTGGCAGATCATTTCCTACCAACGTCTTCTGAGACATCGGCCCACTCTGCCCTGTACCTTCCTGGTATCTGATATTCCCAGAAGCTACAACTGAGGGAAGCAACAGGAAGGAACCATTTAATTCTCTCAATTAATCATTTTATCATTCTAACCTCTGGAGGCCCTTTTCATAGTGTTTTTCTTTATTAACTTTTAATTCTTTGATGAAATATTACATGTTATTTAAATCACTAAGAAAAATTATGTAGTTGATATGCATCCATGCATGTATTTAATTAAGCATATACAAATATTTCTTTCAAATGCCACTCTAAAATCATTTCTCAAAGCTGGCAAAAGGCAGGATTTTTAATTTCTCTGTTCTTAGTTAGTAAATTAGAAATTAACTTAGTAGAAATGGAAGTTAGGTGGGAAATAACAAAAAATGTTAGAATCTAAGCAGATTACAAATTGGATAAGACAGTCAAAAATGAAAGTCATAAGAAATACCTATGCATGTAACTGATACAGTGATTTAATTTTTAAATGTTAGTTGTTAAGGAAGCATCATAGTCAATATTTGATGTATCTGTTTTTTTTAATAGTTTGCTTTCTGGTAAACAAGTATCATAGGCATTTCTTTCTTCTTTCCATAAAAACAAACAAAACCAAAAACTGCAATGCCAATTAGTTGGTAGATTTAACATTAGATAATGATTTAAGAGTTTCCAGAGGTGAGAAAGGCTGAAGTCATTATCATAAATGGCCTGTCACCATCTTAATCATGTCTTGGTATATAACTAATAAGGAGACTCTAAAGATGCAAACCCCACAGAAATCCATATAGAGAGATGTGCTTATGAAGGCATGTCTACAGTTATTTGACCATCGAGCTCCCAAGAGTATTATGTTGGTGAGAAACACTGGAAAGATGACATGTATAAGGGAAGCAAAGAATTTAGATATGATCTTTACTGTTCACATTCTGACAGATTTGCTTCTCTTATTTAAACCAACAACAAAGTAAAATGCTATTGTCCTGCTACAAGCATCTACAGTATTAATAACAAGTGCTTTCTAGATGAAAAATAATGATGCTTCATGAATTAAATAATGACAACACCATGAAATGGCAAATACGACAATAGACCACGTAATTGGAGATAGCTATGACTTGGCTATTGTGAAATCTATGTGCTAATATTTTTTTCCAAGAGTATGCATCAATAGTTTATTCTCGGAAAATTTGAATGAGTTGTATGGGAATGCTAACTTACCAAACGAATTCTGTGCAATGGCATAGATTGCATGCTTTTGATATATTTGATAGAACAATACAGCTAATTGATTATGCAATTCCATTAAGCAGAAACATTTCTAGAACAAACACAGCAAAGAGAAATAAGTATGTCTGTTTGATAAAGGACCTGGAACAAATTCGAAGATTGAGATGCATCAAAGTGAAACTCATCATTTTGGCAACAGGTATGGATGTGCATGCACTAGTTAAACATCTTAAATTACTGGGGATTTGTTATACCCTGGTGGGTTTTGTTAGTTTAGAATAGTGTCATCTTGAATACCTGTGGCAAAAATTTAAGAGATTTTTAAAAATATCAATGATAGATAATTATGAAGAATTATAACTGAACATTATTTTTATTATCACGAATAATAAGAAAACAAGAAAAACAAAAGAATATCTACTAATATTTTGCTCACAATTAATAAGATATAAGCCTGCCAGCTTATTCACTACACAGCTCCACAACAAGATAAGATTCCAGGGCTCAGTTACATTGTAAGTACCCTATATTATTCTACTGATATAGAATGTCCAGAACATTAATCTCCTCTACTGTACTTTCCACTTTACCTGTGTTCTTTCTCTTGTTTTCTCTGAGTCCTGAATGCTTCCGATGTGTGGAAAATCTGCTCCTAATGTATTAATATTTCAAAGCAAGAAGTACATATCTGTTCATTGAAGCACGTTACAGTATCCTCAGAGCCCTTTATTGCCTTTTAGTTTCCTTCTGAAACCATTATCAAATATTCCTTCTATCTTTGACTCTTCAGCTTCAATTTCACTTCTGTTAATTTCATCCCAAGACAAAAACAGACTATGATCTAGTGGTTAAAGCACAAGGAGTGTCAGGAGCTCATTTGATGTCTCTGTTCCTCCAGTAGGGACTGATTCACTGCCTGGCCTTGGGCGAGTTACTTAGCCTCCATTGCCCCACATGAACCTGAGTCTTAATAACCTACCTCACCAGGGGTTATGCGAATTCATTAATAAACTATCATTATCAGTCTTCATTACGCACCTGTGTGCTACCCAAAACAATCCCTCTTGTTCTAATTGAACAGTATAGTGTGTGCTTTTTCCTGTGGTTTTATTTTTTATGTGTGGGAAGGGACCATTGTGTGTTCTCTCTACTCCTGCTCAAGACAGCTATTAGAATCAGACCGCTTTATCTGGGTAATTTGGCTTAGCAGAATTTTTTAAGTCATACAGCAAACTAGATGTTGACACTGAGAAATTAAAATGATGATTATTAGGCTGGGTTCCCATCCATTGCAAAGTGACAGGCTCATTTTTCTCTCTTCAAAACTACCAGCTAGCTGGCCCCTTTGCTTCTCAAAGCAGCAAAGTTTTAAAGAACCGAGGAACATTACCCAAGCCACTGTGCAATAACTCTAATAAACTGCACCTGTGGATGACTCTCTGGTTTATTTATATACTGTATCACAGGTCATTAACAGAAAATAACCCACTGAGATACAACATTCTTGTTTACAGTGAGGTTCTGGTGGTGACAGCAGGAATATAAAACACAAAATCAACAGGGAACACTGAACTAATAAAAAGACAAGGGTCTATAAAGCATAGAAAAAAACAAAGCCAACTGTGCAGGCAAAAATAAAATAAAATAAACTTCCATCATAAAACAATCAAAAGCTATGGTATATTTATAGAGACTGGGGAACCCAAAGACCCACTGAGCTGGAATATTTATGGGTGTCAGATTGAAAGTCAGGAAATCTGTGTGCTGTCAGGAGTGAAAGCTTGATCAGTTGGATATATCCTTAGAAAAACAGATTTGTTTCCTTTTCTTTCAGTTGTCCTTACCAACATTTCCAATAAGCTTTGGAACCTTACCAATAAGCTTCCAGATATCCTGACTATTCGGTTCTGAAATTAATTCTTCCCAAAGGTAATGTATATTGAATTTAGAAAATGCTTGATAAGAAATTATTATGCTAAAAAATAAAATCTTGACCACTCTATCTCTGTTATATCACTTCTCTGCCTTCTATGCTAAAAACAATGACACCTTTCTTTACAAGCTTTTGATCACTAGTAAGTAGTATAAATTTACGTCTCAATGATTTTATTGAGAGCCTTTGCCTCAATAAAGCTTCCTTACTTCTGAATCCCAGTATTTGAAATACTCTACTTCAATAATACATATTACCTTTACATCCCTCTACCACTCATCTTTTAAATGCTAATACTTTTAAGATTAATAGTGCAAAATTCACAACAAATGTTATTACAATAAATATTTAGATGATTCAGGAAGAAAAGAAGGAAGGAAGGGGGAAGAAGACAAAGCAGGCAGGGAAGTGATGTGGACTCTGACAAGCAAGCATTTGACTTCTCAACAAGCAAGCATTTGACTTCTCAATACTTCTTAGAACCAGCTTTAACCATGTTCTTTCAATTTGGATACAGTGGTAGTGATGCAAGCAGTGTTTGCTTTTTAATCACATTATCTATCAAGTTGCTGCATGACAATTTTTTTTCTTTTATTCATATATAAAAGTGTACAAATTTGGGGGATATACTTGTGAGTGCTTGTTACATGCATAGAATGTATAATGATCAAGTTAGGGTATTTGAAGTATCCATCACTTTGAGTGTTTATTATTTTTTACATTTTTCTGTGAAAAATGACATTGATATTTTGACAGGGATGCATTGAATCTGTAGATGGTGTTGGGCAGTATGGTCACCACTCAGGCTCACCAGCCCCAAGGAGGAGGATGGGAGTTTGATAATCTGGACTCTACATGTAAATATATGCAAATCACATAAAACCTTGCCAGCTCAGGAGACAAGTATCCTGATGGCTAGAATCTGGGACTTGGAAAGAGAACTGCAGAGAGGTCTTGGAGAGACAGGCCCACCCTGTGCCCACCGGCCTGTGTTTTGCTACAGGACCCAGGAAACTGGAAGCCAGCAAAGTTGTCCTCCTGTCTGGTTGTCCTGGAGCACCAGGAAGTCCTGGAGAGAAGGGAGCTCCAGGTCCTCAAGGTGAGAGAGGTGAGAGATGCTGGAGAGCCAGTAGAGCCCTTGGAGAAAACTAGGGAGGCTGGGAAACCAGCAATAACTCTCTGCACTGAGGAGGCATGGCAAAGGTCGAGGAACCCACTTTGTGCCAGGCTCTGGGCTGGGCGTCCAGCATCCTACAATCAACTCTGTTAGATAGACAGCATCATCTTCATCTACTGAGGAGGAAAGTGAGATAGGAGGGGGTGAGTTGTTTGCCCACAATTACAGAGCTAATGAAGGAAGAAACTGGGATTTGAACCTTCTTGCTCCAAATCCCTTGGGTTTTTTTGTTTGTTTGGATGTTTGTTTTCTGTGGGCATGGGAAACTCAGGGCATCTCTGCCTCTGGGATTTCAGGGCCACCTGGACCACCAGGCAAGATGGGCCCCAAGGGTGAGCCTGATGAGTGTATGGACTGGTGGCCTCTCCTTCCTTTCTTTGTTTCTGTTCCTGAAATAGAGGGTAGGAAGTCTCCCCTTGGCACTGCTTGGTGATGGGCTATATTGCTCCCCACAGGGAGGGATGGAAGGCTGGGAGGAGCAAGGCAGATTAGGAAAAGGGCCTAGGCACTTGCTCCACTGTTGGTTCATGGGCCTTCCCCTGGGGGTGCTCAGACCTCAAGCCAACACTCAGTCTTCTCTAGGCAGGAGATCTAGTGATGCTAATTTTTCCAGTCCATAAGCATGGGATGTCTTTCCATTTGTTTTTGTCCTCTTCAATTTCTTTCATGAGTGTTTTGTTTTTCCTAGTACAGATCATTTACCTCTTTGGTTAAATATATCCCTAAGTATTGTATTTTTTGTAGCTATTATAAATAAGATTTTCATCTTTCTTTCTTTTTTTTTTAATTATTTTT
>VBSM01002121.1:34576958-34601466 GCA_008086735.1 Cheirogaleus medius | reverse complement strand
GCTCTTGGTCAGGCTGGTTGGGATTTGGTTTGTTCTTGCTTTTTTAGTTCCTTGAAGTACCTTGTTAGGTTATTTGAAATCTTTCTGGTTTTTTAATGTAGAAATTTATTGCTATAAACTTACCTCTTAGTACAGCCTTTGCTGTGTCCCATGGGTTTTTGGCATGTTTTGTTTCCATTTTCATTTGTTTCAAGAAATGTTTTGACTTACATATTAACTTCTTCATTGACCCAATAGTCATCCAGTAGCATATTGTTTCATTTCCATGTATTTATATAAATTTTAAAGCTGTCAATATTGATTTCTAGTTTTATACCATTGTGATCTGAGATGATACTTGATATAACTTTGATTTCTTAAAATATGTTGAGATTTCTTTTGTGGTTTAACATATAGTGAATCCTGGAAAATGTAACATGTGTTGATCAGAAGAATGCTTATTCTTCAGTTATTGGATAAAATGTTCTGTAAATATTTGTTAGGTACATTTGGTCTAAAGTCCAGTTTAGGTTCAGAGTTTCCTTGTTGATTTTCCATCTAGATGATCTGTTGAATGCTGAAAGTGGGGTGTTGAAGTCCCCAACTATTATTGTATTGGTGTCTATATCTTTTGTGAGATTAGTAAATATTTGCTTTATGTATCTGGGTGTTTCAGTCTTGGGTGCATAAATTTTCAGTATTGTTATATCCTCTTGCTGGATTGATCCCTTTGTCATTATATAATGATGTTCTTTGTCTTTTTGTTGTTGTTGTTTTTTACTATTTTTGACTTAAAGTCCGTTTTATTTGATATATGTATAGTTACTCCTATTCACTCTTGGATTTTGTTTGTGTGGCATATCATTTTCCATCCCCTACTTGCCTTACTTGTTTATATGTGTCTTTACAAGTAAAATGCATTTCTTGTAGGCAGCATATAATTGAATCAGTGTTTTTATTCATTCAGCTAGTCCATATCTCTCAAGTGGATAATTTAATCAGTTTGAATTCAAGGCTATTATTGACATGTGAGGGTTTTTTTCGTATCATATTGATATTTTTTTTCTGGTTGTTTTGTATATTCTTTGTTCTTTTCTTTTTCTTTTATTGATTGTTCTTGTACTTTACTAATTTTCTGTGGTGATACAGTTGAGTTTTTTTCTCTTCCTCATTTATGTGTTTACTAGTGAGTTTTCTATTTTTATGTGTTGTCTTAATGGTAACTGTTGGCCTTTTGCTTCTAGGTTTAAGACTTCCTTGAGCATTTCTCATAAGGTCAGTCTAGTAATGATGAATTCCCTCAGCATGTTCTTGTCTGGGAAGGACTAATTCTCCTATACTTATGTAGCATGATTTTATGGATATAATATTCTAGGGTGGCTTTTTTTTTTCTTTCAGCACTTTGAATGTATCATCCCATTCTCTCCTTCCACATAAGGTTTCTGCTGAGAAGTCTGTTGTTAGTCTGATGGGGGTCCCTTTACACGTGACTAGATATTTTTCTCTCACCATTTTAAGAATTTTCTTTTTGCCAGTTACTTTATACAGTTTGACTAAATTGTGCCATGGATAAAAACTTTTTGCTTTGTATCTTTTGGGAATTACTAGCTCTCTAGTATCTGGACACACAAATCTCTTGCTAGATTTGGGACATTTTCATTTATTATTTTGTTCAATAGTGTTTTGAACCCTTTTGCATTCTCTTCACCTTCAGGGATACTAATAATTTTTATATTTATTTACTGTATTTATCATGAAGGTTTTGTTCCTTCTTTTTTATATACTTTTCATTATTTTGTCTGACTGACTTATTTCAAAAGAACTGTCTTTAAATTCTGAGATTCTTTCTTCTGCTTTATCTAATCTATTGTTGAAGTTTTTGAATATATTTTCATTTCATTCAAGAAGTTATTCAGTTCCAGGATTTCTGTGTTTTTTTTTTTAATTATATCTACTTCTTTAGTAAATTTTTCATTCATATCCTGAATTGTTCTGATTTATTTGTATTGGCTTTGAAAATTCTCTTGTATCTAACAGAGTTCCTTTTGTATTATAATTCGGAATTAATTTTTCAGTACTTCATGAATTTCATTTTGATTGGGATCTGTTGCTGGGGAATTATTATGTTCCTTTGGAAGTGTCATATTTTCTTACTTTTTTGTATTTCCTGTGTCTTTATGTTGATATCTGAACATATGGTGTTATAGTGACTTCTTCCAATTTTTTGAATTTGATTAAGTAGGGAAGGAATTTTTCCTAAAGATTTATCACTGGTGTTCATTGGGTAGGGCCCTTTGTCTTTGATTCTGGGGGTATACTATAATGTAGTCTCTTTGCGATTTTTTTCAACTGTAAACAGCATCTTTGGTATCAGTGATTTCCTTGATGGTTTAGTGTGTAGTTATTAAAGGAGGATATGATAAATTTTTCTGGGTACAAGGATGCCAGGTGGGCCAGTGTTTAGGTCCCAGTGGTGATATGAGCCTGTCTGGTCTTGGGACCAAGGGTGGTGGCATAACTGGCACCAGTGTTAGCAGGATTGGTTGGCTGATTGTTGGGCCTCCAGGTAGCTTGCTCAAATTCCAGTAATGGCAGTGGTGGGCCAAGTGACTTCTCTGTTGGGCTCTAGTGTTCTCTCCTAAGTGTTATATTTAAGATGTGATTATCTACTTTGTGTAATTTTGGTTCTTCTTTCTGGAGGGGGTGTCTCATGTCTCTAGTCAGCCATCTTGAACTGCTCTCTTTGCATAACAATTCTTAATCATCTACATAACACACCTGAAGTTAGACTTATTGCTTCTATCCTTCTAAATTTTTGCCATATCTTTGTGCATTTTGTGCAGTTATAACAGAATACCTGAGACTGGGTAATTTATAAAGAAGAAAGATTTATTTTGTATAGATATCGGGGCTTGTAAGTACAAGATCAAGTGGACCACACATGGTGAGGGTCTTCATGCTGTGTCATCCCATGATGAAGGTGCAAGAGAGTACAAGCAAAATAGAGAAGAGATCAAACTTGCTGTTTCAAGACTTTTTATAATCAACATTAATCAATTAATGAGGGTGGAGTCATTGTGACTTAAACACCTCCCAACACTTTTACAACAGGAACTAAGTTTCCAACACATGCTTTTGGGGGGATACATTCAATCCATAGGGTGTCTCTTCAGCACAAGCTTCTAGTTATTTAACAAATATTTATTTTTTATTGCATTCAAAATGAAGTAAAAACAAACAAAAAGAATAAAATGGGTTCTGTCTTCCAGGGACTTGCCATTTATTTAGAAGTTTACTCCATGAAGGCAGGGACTTTGTTTTGTTCACTTCTATACCTACAGTACTTAGAATAACATCTGGCAGATAGCAAATGGTCAATAAATATTTGTTAAATGAAGCAACAAATGAATGAGTAAATATAACCCAAATGTAAAATGGCATTAGGAGTATAGAAGTCTAAGCACAGAGAGATTGTGTGTATATAAAGAGCCTACCTTAGTATCTGCCACATATAATTGCTCAATAAATAGTGGTCATCCATTATTTTTTAAATGGAAACTAATATCATTGGAAAAAATATTTGTGTAGGAATTAGCAAAGTTTCTGGATCAACAAAAGAAGTTTGGTTTAAGGTAGATAAAAATTAGCAAAGAGAGCAATCCAAGCAAAAAAAAAAAGCATGTCATCTGGGGAACCAAGAGGTCAAAAATGTATAGCATTCTATGCAGGTAAGTTTTGCTAATATCTATAAAATGGTCACTGATCAGCCTATCTCCAATATGGAAAGCTTTTATAAAATGCTATTTTTCAAAAGATATAGACTCTTTACCTAATAAAAGCTACAGATACTGAAAACAGGCCAATCTTTATAAATTCATCAATTATTCACATGTACCTTTGGATCTTAATTAAGCAAAGTTTTCCCTAACTTTGTAAGAATATAAAGGGTAGTTTGTGATGACTTGTGATAATCTTTTCTTCTTAGTCAGTTTGAGACTAATAAACCAAGGTGGTGTCAATTTAAACAAACAAACAAAAAAGAGCTAGAAATCTAACTTCAATGCCCCAGAGTATAAGCTCCATGAAATCAGTTTACCATTAGGAATTCTAGTAGCAATCACAATGCAGGGATAGAAAAATGATTTTTCCTCTACCTTTCTGTCTTAGTCTATCTGTAATGCTATAACAAAATACCTGAGACTGGATAATTTGCAAAGAATAGAAATTTATTTTTTCTCAATTCTGGAGGCTGAGAAGTCCAAGATCAAGGCACCAGCAGTTTCAGTTGTCTGGTGAGGACTGCATTCCGCTTCTAAGATGGTGCCTTATTGCTATATCTTCCAGAGAGGGAGAATCCTATGAATCCTGTGTCTTCATATGGCACAGAGAAGAATGGCAAGAAAGCTGATGAGGCACACTGCATAAGGCCTCTTTTGTATGGTTCCTCATCCTGTTTGTGAGGGAGGGACCTCATGGCCTAATTAACTCTTGAAGATCCTACTTAGAAATACCATCAAATTGTAAACACCTGAATTTTAGGAGGTCTCATTTAAACTATAGTCCCTTCTGAGTTTTAAACTGGGACCCCTGTGACAAAAGACGAATTAACAAGAAAAAAAAAAAGAAATTGATTAACATGTATGTCTTATAAATACATGTTACTCAGGGAAAGTGTAAAATTCAAAGAGATGATTTAGAACTCCGACTTACCTAGCATCTTCAACAAAGAACAGTAACTATTAAATATTTAGAGAAGTGACAAGACAAAGAAAAAGAACCTTGAGTCTCTAGGGGCAGCAAATTGTGGGACAATAAATATAAGGAAAACTCATGTGGATAAAGGCTAGTTAGTAAAATTTTTATGTAGATTCCTCTCGTACCATCTCCTGGGTGATAATGGTCTAAAGTTATCTCCGGTGATCAGCCTTTGTCCTTCCTTGTGGAAAGAGGGAAGGGGAACACTTTTGTAAATTTATGTCCTGCTTTCAGACAAATAGAGGAAGGCAGACAGCCTTTCTTATAACTGCTTTTTCTCAATTGCCTTCAGCTAAAAGAAAAAACCTTATGTCACAGTGACACATTTTGGGGTAGCATATTTTTCTATTCTTCAACAGTAACTGGGAAATTACAAGCACTCAATGTACTCAGTATATTTGAATAAATAAATGAGTAACCAGTTTAAACTGCTTTCCTTCATATATGCAGAAATTGAAGCCCAGAGAGCTTATGTGGCTTGCTAAGAACCACAGAGCTTGTTAGTGGCAATGTTAGGCCAACTCTTCTGAGTCTTGGCCCAGTGTTGGTCTGTGTTCCTCTGTTTATTCTAGTTTATAGTGATGCCATTAAAGGAACTGGACCCACTAGCAGCTGCTCTCTAAATGTGTTCCTGATTTGAGTCTTTAGCCATGAGACATACATCTCTATTCTTGTTTCTAGTGAGAGATGAACTGGCATTCCTGGGCTTGTTTCTGAGGAGGAAATCATTTTGAGTTGAAACACAGCCAGACTGAGGAAGTCCTGCTGAGTCTGAAGGAAGTTCACTCAGCCTTTGCAAATGCTCTGGAAGGAAGAAAAAATAATTCTTGTCTTTGCAGTTTTAGCTAGCAAACATTGGGCAACAATCCACTGGATTATTTCTTATGCACCTGTATGTAAATAATCCGAATGAAACTGATTAACATTTAAATTCTAAGTTACTGAAGTATCCAAGGGGAAACTGATTAGATTGACTTGATTTGGTGCCAATATGGTAAATGCCTTAATGTTTTAAACAAATTGAGGCAGCAATCTCCGATGATTTTGAAACATCACACTTTTAAAAAATTCTCACTTTGAAATCTGAAAGAAAGTACCTTATCTCAAATAGTTTGTTTTCCATCTCCTTAGTATCAAATAAATATTAACATTTATTTTCATAATCATGGAGATACCAGGAATGGGTCACCACTGTGTTCCTCTAGTGAATTATTTCTAGTCCAAATGACTTTTTTTTGTTGTTTGAAAAAACCAAATGCCTTTGGGGCTCAATATGCTTGGAGAATATGTAAATGATGGCTTTCCTCTGTCAATCTGGGAGTGACAATTCAGTAAGCCCTTCATCCACATCATCTGTAGCATAATAGCATTTTAATTTAGAGTCAACCTTTTTGCTTAGCTCATATTTATCTTGTGCATTTTAAGAGAAACTATTTACAGAGAAGTATAAAAGTCCGTAGAGATGCAACATCTCATTTTCAATTCTGCTGGCAGGAATACTAATTACATTATCACATATTCAGCAGCATTCAGCAAAGTTATTTATTCATTCATCCTTAAGACCTGGGATGCCTACCAGGTCAGTTTCAATAAGCAGTACCTTGAGAATCTCTGCTGATGGTACACACAGATAATTAGGTGTACAGTTGTTAGAAAAAAATCTCACCCCACAAAGCTCAGCCTTGGTGATTTGCCTGCTTTCTCATTCTTTGAGTGAGAGAGAAAATCCAATAGTTGCTAGAAATGAGGAAACAGTTATTGCCCAAATCTCTCACCCATGGGAGTTGAGTTTCTTAATTGAAGTTTGTTTTTAGTTCTTAGAATGATAAGTGAAGTCGCTGACAGTTAATATTGAAGTCTGGGTGAATGGTTTCCTAAGAAGGTTATCCTCAATATTGTGAAAATATTCATAATTTACATTTGGAACAATTTTGCTCTTCAGATGATTTTGAAAGTGAATGTTTCCTGATTAATGCCACAAACCTTTATTTTTTAAATCTTTAATAATTATTGGTTAACGATAACAATTTACACTCTGCACCATCTTCTAGTAATCTTACTCAGTTTAGATGTTAAAGGAACTAGAAGAATGTAAGTATGCATATTTTATTATATATGTCAGATTATCTTAGCAGTATTAACTCAAACGTGTTGAGAAAATGAGTGCCTAACAATGACTAGAAAGGAGTCTCATTTGCAAGGTGTTTCTACACATTCGATGTCAAAAAGCAACTGGAAGCCCAGTAAGAATTCTGACTTTTTGCACAACTTTAATGTCACTTTCCCCTAGGAATAGAAGATAAAAATGGGTAGGCAGAACTAGCCTACTGGGAATATTTTTGAGACCTAAATGCTACTGAAAATGGCAACATTAGAAATCTATTCCTTAGAGATTTAGGATTCTTGATAAAGATCCCAGAATGCCAAAGTTTTCTTGGTAACAGTAAATGATAATGGAAAAAAATTTTCTATTTTCTGAGTTCCCTTTCTTGATGATCATTTTCTTTACTATATAGATAATAGTGAACTTTGGTTCATTCAGCCTTCTTCTTATTAATATGGTAAGTAAAAAGGCCAGAGAGAATTTTATTTGCTCAAAGAATATTTTCAACTTCTCCTGATAAATATTCTTAATTTGTATAATGGCCTCCTGTTCTGACTTCCTCTGGTACATTATCTCTTGTAAATGTAACAGTAGCTCACACAGATCTGGCTATGAGATGAGGAAGCTGTGTTCTCCCAAGAAATGTAGTTAGATGGTTCTGGTCAATAAGATGGAATGTAATCTCTTCCCAATCCTTCAGTGGTGCCGAAACCATAGTAAAAGAAATAGAGACAACAAAACTTTCACTAGAGAGAGAGAAAGGCACGGGCCCTGCAAGGCATGCCATTCCTGGGACAGTAGGCATGGACTAAATTTTAGAGGTTATTTAGAAGAAACAAAACTTCCTTTAGCAAAATAGTAAGCACTTGATATGTAAAGTTAATTTTCATTGACTACAAATGGGTGTTAAAAATATGCAAATACCATAAATGATCCTAGAAACAAAAGTCATGCCCAGGAACAAACCTGTGTGGGAAAAGGAATGCTTTAGAGATGGGAAAGAAGATGAGCAGCACTTGGATATCGCAAAAACAAGAGGCTGAACTCACATTGAGATCATTCTCTTTGGCCAATCTAAGGGTTTTCTTCCATTCCTTAGGAATGATATAATTATAAATATATCTTTTATAATCTGTTGTGTATGATTATGCTTAACAGTGAAGTGTTTATAGCATTCATTCTATAGTGTGGATTAGGTATGCCAGTGAATCACTGCACTGTTTGCATGAAATCCTAGAACTATCTGTACTGGTACAGACCCTTGATTATTGCAGTGAAGGTTTGGTGCTAGAATTTTGCAAATAAGAAAATAGCTCACAATCCTCAGGGCTGTGTATTGGATTTTTCTACCTTTTTAATGATACTAGCCAGAAAAATTCATGGGATCCATGTGAAATTGCATTTTTTTGAAGCAATAATTCATTTGAGTGTATGCTTGTCTTTTGAATTATTTAATTAATTTAAACATATTTTCTAAACTTCCTTGGAACAGAACTATTTAGATATGACATGTGCATTTATGTGTGTGTGTATGTGTGTATATGTGTACGTATGTGTGAAAGAGAGAGAGACATCATATTAATTAATGTCAGGCAAATGAGCTCTATACATATTGGTCTAGGAGAAGTTTGAGTAAGAAGATTCTACCCACATTTTGGATTTGCTGTTTTGGTGTTGGTGTTATATTGCTTTGGTAGAATGTAAATAGAAAGAGGGGCTGTACCTATGTGGCCTATGAATTAAATGTTCTTCAATAGCATCAACTTGTGCCTGCTTTAACAGCCAATTTCTGTACATCATAGTTCAGTATGTGGAGGGGAGCATCCTCAGAGTAGAGTAGTAACTTACGTGGAATTTAGGTTCCCATCACCCACAGAGACTCAATATTAAACCCTCTCTCAGTAAGTGAACTCAATAAGTTTTTCTTTCCCTGTAACAGTAGATCACTGTTTCTTTGGCCAGGCATCAGATGAAATAATTCACACTCACTTTTAAGAACCATGTTTAATAGAAACATGCATCTTTAATCATAGGAAGCACACTCGTAACAGTGAAATTCTTGCATCAGGAGAGGGTTGTGAGGACTCTGTTCTCATGAACAGTCACATGGGGACATTTCTTCATCAGGTCATATACCAGGTAAATACAGGTAATTATAAAGTTGACCATTTTGTGTGTATATGTGTGTGTGTGTGTGTGTGCGTGTGTTTCCTTTAGCTAAGCACGTAGCATAAGCACACTGTGTGACTATAACTCCACTATAATGGACTCAGTTTTCTCACTTCAATGGGCACACTTTTATAGTCTAGTTTTCAATCTGGTGCTTGTTTCTGAACCACACAGACATTGTTTGATGTTTATTCAAATATATCAGTTGAAGAATATTCTTTAACCTTCTTCCTATGATAGCCCCCACTGTTCCACCTGCTGAGACTCAAACGAGCACCAGTGTGTCTTCAGAATGTCTTTGTCGCTGCGGCAGTTAGATGCTTCCTCCGGGACCCCAGGAATAGCAACAACCCAGGAAACTCCATCAATGTTATAGCTACCTGCCTGAGCTTTGGTTAATCTTCTAGAACTTGAAGCTGAGATAGACAGAGTGGATGGTAACACACCTAAAAGTTTAATTTGGAAGACATCAGAACATTTTTTTTCTCTGTCGTACAAGTAAGGCTCCTGGCTTACTGCACCTTTTCAAACATTCGTGCTCCTGCTCAAAATAAGACCTTCTCAAGGCTATCTTCATAGAATACTTTCTTACTGTTTAAGAAGTTCTCACTTTAAAAAAAATAAAAACAACCACCAGGCTTGAATCCACTTGAATTGTCTAAAAACAATTACAGTGGCTTTTATCTAAGTAAAAATTTTTAAGTGTCCATTAAATCTTATCATTAGTGGCCTTGCTGGCAATGTCATCTAAACTAGAGCTTCTAAATAGGAAAGGGTTCATTTTCTAAACAGGGCCTTGCGGGGAAATTGTCCATTCATGACTGATGACTGATAGAATTCAGTGAACTTGAGCTTAGTATGAATGTTCTGGCCTCGTTGTGATATAATCTGATAGCGTGTACTGCAGGACTTCCAGCAGTTATGGTAAGAGATGTCACTCATTTATATTAAAAAATAAAAATGGTAATTTTTCATTTTTACTTTTTCTGGGTGATTGCAAAACTAACAGTCACATTTGCATTTGACATGAATGATGATGATATGAAGGATGGTCTGTAAGACTCAATAACCTTTAGAAGTTAATAAACTTTAAATGATATGCAAATAAAGAATGAAGACTGTATATACATTCTAAAAGGAATAGTGCAGGAAGTAAGCATGAAATGGATGAGTTAATCCCTAAGATGTATTATTTCCCTAGTCTAAAAAGGAGGAGGAAGAGAGGATTCATGTGGGGGAAGTGGATGAGGAGAAGAATGAGGAAGAAGAGGGAAGAAAGGAGGAAGAAGAATAAGAGGAGGAGGACTTGCTTAAAACTGTGTTTAAATTTGAGTTAAATAACACTAGGTTTTGTAATAAAATGTAGATATATTCATAATTTTTAAATTTGAAAAGGAGCAAGTTAATAAGGAAAATGTATTACCCTAAGGGCAGCTTTTATTGGAGAGTAATCTTAGTTTTAGTACTACAGGCAGTATGCACTGTAGTAAGGAGAGCACAGAGCTTGGAATCAGAGGACTCAGATTACAGTTCCAATTCTGCTTGACATTAGGCAAGTCACTTTGCCACTGAGGCTGTGTTTTTCTAACTTGTAAAATGTATTATCATCTTTCTCACAGACTTTGGTTATGCTCAAAGTGGAATAAGTATATCAAAGTATTCCACACATTATTCTTTTTTAGTAAATTGCGCTTAATGGAATAGAAATGAGTTTGACCCCCTACTCTACCCCTGTCAGGAAGTGTGATCTGAGTGTAATTCTTTGCCTCTGTAGGCACCTGGGGAGGAGGGGAGTGTTGTACTAGACAGTCCATGTGATTTCTTACAGTTCAGAGCCCTGGATACAAAATATAGAAACTACAGGCCAGTAGCTCTTTCTACCTATTCTCCCAGTGACTGGTACATTTCTAGGAAACAATTATTTTCCGTAAAGGCTCTTGGTGGCCTGAAAGAGTTAATGTAGATTCCTAAACCGCCTAGTGACAGCCAGAGAATAGTGATATTTAGTTGACTATGACAAAGAATCTGATCTCCCCTCATTTGTAGTGCCAAAGCTGTCAAGCCCCAAGCACCAGAAGCCTATCGCCAAATATTAATTTACCTGTTGTGTGCATCTAATAACTGACAGCTCTGAATCCCATATCATTTTTGGTGGCCTTCCCACTGACATGTTCTTTGATTAAGAAAATAGTCAGCCAGAAAGCCAGTGTGTCCCTAATGCAGCCACCTCAGTTTAGTCTCTTATTATGATGGAATATTTTCCCCTAAATTAGATTTCCTGTCTTCATAGTGGCAGTTTACACGAATTTAATACATTACAAAATGTGCAGTCCCCTTGAGATTCCGTGATAGATTGTGGTATTTGAAACCCATATTTCCATGGGAAATAAAAGCCTAGGCCATGGCCAAATATTTTATCAGCTTAGCATTATCTTGAGATAATGGCACCATTAATGCTTGTCACCCTTGTCTGCTTCCCAGGGCTTGTGTTGGCTCTTTCCTTGCTTCTGAACAAGGTGCTGAAAGTTTTAGAGCTTCGAGCTCCTTTAATAATAACCAACCTGGATAGGTACCCTTTGTTCTATGTTGTCTGGCATATAATCATGCACAATGGGCCCTTCTATTACTTTCCTCTCAATGATACTGAGTCTGATTACCAATTATGCTACATGGGATGGGATCGCTACATATTGCAGCATGGTTGTGATGGGTTGATGATGTCATGTCAAGCGATGATAGGACAGCTGTGAGTTTTTACTATAGAATGGCTAGAAGAAGAGACACAGTGTGAGAAAAAGGCAGAACACAAAACCCAAGGACTTATCAAAGTGAAATCTAAAGCCCTGAGACCATCAAATTGCTAGCTAGGAAATATCAGAAGTTCCCAGATTAAACACAAATGGACAATTATAGGTAAGTTTTCATTGGCTTGTTCATCTCCAATTAACTCCATGGAGGGTAAAAATTTTAAAAATCAAGAATTTTAGAAATACATACACTTATGTTGGCTCTCTTACATTCTTATGTATACATCTTTACTATATTTTAATTGTCCAGAAGTTGAGTTCCTAGATGTGGAGAGTAGTTTTTGACTTTCTAATTACATTAACCTTTTTTCTTATCCCACATTTTCCCAAGATAAAGCTTATGTCTGGGCACAGGGTACATTGCTCCCTTAAGGATTCAGAAAGTGATTTCTCAGTATACAGTCTCTGCTTTGCCCTGGATTCTAAATTCTGGTGCCTTACTAGTCACCAGCTAACTTCTATTAGTAGGCTGTGCTCCACATAGTGACTGACAACCCAAAATTGACTTTCTATTTTTGGTAATATTCCAACTGTGGTCCTAAACAGTAACTTCACATGCATATGCATAGCAATATTCTAGGTGCAAAGAGAATGTTCTATTAGAGCTGAGCCTTCAATTGATTTTCTGATACAAGAAAGGCATGAAAGAGCTAAAATCAAAAAACTGTTAGATTCACAAGCAATGACTTAGGAATTCCTTTTATAATCCATATGTAAAAGTTGAAATTTAATTATGTGCCAAAATATAACTTTAAAAATGTGGACACTGGTTTTAATCAAATGTCATGGGAACTGGAAAAGGACTGATTTAAGTACAGTTGTAACTGCAGTGAGTCAAAGGTATTCCCCTCATGTGCTCTGTAGAGTCTCAGATGATTCAAACTAGAATCCTACTTTTACTTTCTGAGAAAATTTGCTCACAAATATCAGCATGCATAATAGTTGTACAATATGCATCAGTTTAAGAGAGTTACTTTATGGGAGGAAGATAACAAGATCTGTGCCTCCTTATTCATGGTAAAAATTTATTTTTCTTGGACTTGGAAGTAAGGAGGGAGAAAAATACAGTAGTAGTAACACATCACAGCCAGCTTTAGCACTCATGTTAGGTATTGGAAGTTTCTATGAAAAGATGATAGCATGCTTCATGAGTAACACACAAGAACATGTCACATTCTTCTGTTAAGTGTTTAGCTGTGACATGACACAGGTTGCAGGTTGCTTCCTTGAAAAGCAGACTCTGAAGCAGAGATTTGCATGGATGAAGTTTATTGAGCAGAGTTCTTCAGACAAACATAGGGTTGGTATAGTGAAGAAAGCAGGGCTGGGCAGAGGGAAGGATTAGCCTGTCATGTAGACCTAGTTTTAGCCAATACTGTCATGATCTCTGAAGCTAGGATGCTACACGAGGCAATCCTGAAATGGGGCAAGAGGCTAGGCTTTATACCCCCATGTGGACCAGTCACCAGATGTGGACTGCCCTGAGAAGGGGCATCACCTTAGGTGAGGATGCCCTCTTCAGCTGAGGGCAAGTTCCAGAGAGGGACACAATTAATACTCTCAACCACCAACACTCCCAAAGTCTGAGAAAATGAATGTATCTGTCCTCAAGGAGAAATTTGGGCAGCACATCATAGCAGGAGGCAGCACGGTAGATTTGGAAACAAATTAGCTTTGAATTCAGACAGACCTAGGTTCAAAGATTAAATCAGACAATGACAAATTATGACAACTCTGTCCAAATTATTTAACCACTAAAAATCTTTACTTCATCTGAAATCTGGAAAAAAGAATATCTCTCTCACTCTGATGATGTGATTATTACATCAGATAATATATATAATGCCCTAGCAATGCTCCTGGCACATATTAGATGTGCAATAAGTGTTAGTTCTATGTCCCTCACCACTCCTTCCATACAAAAAGAAAATTAGTCAAGTAATAAGTATCGTTTGAGCATCTACTACTTGCCGTCCTCTATGTTAGTAATATTAGGGTATTAGAAGAAATATAAGACATGGTCTCTACCCTAAAGAATACTTATCATCTAGTTAGAACAAATAAGACTAATACAAGTAAGATAACTGTAAATAATAACATCAGAAAAATCATTGAATATTAAATTGAATGTTTGGTTAGAGGAAAAAATCAATGACAGCCACACTGATCAGGCAACAAACAAACAAAAAGTTTCATGGAAGAAGTAATTCTTGAGCTGGGCCTTAAGGAACAGGTAAAATGTAAATGCTTGGCAGAACTAAAGGATTCTGAATGAGGGAATCCTTACAGAGACAGATGAGAAAGAACAGGGCTTTCTCTGACTTAAGTGTCATTGTGTATATGGAACTACATAGTTTTGAATGGCCATTCATAAACTGTCACCCAGGCAGTTCAGCCTAATCCCTGTAGAGCTGTTAAAGAGCTGACTCCCTTTAACCTATTAAAATAACATAAAACTTCTGAAAACTGAGATTCTGTGTGAGAAAGAGAGAAGCCACAGCTTATTTCTATTGCTACACATTGATCCTATACTTCTATTGACCTTCATATTACACCTTAACTGTCCACCTCCACCATTAGAAAAGTCACTTGCCCACTAATACTGGTTTATACAACTACTAAAATTCTTATTCATAGGCTGAATTATACCAGCATGAGTTGCGCACAGATAAGTCCTCCATCTACTTCCTGGCACTGATCCACTACTGTCAGTATCTGAAGAAAAAGGACCATATTTTTTTCATTTCTGTATTCCCAGAATACAGCATAAAATGATTGTTTAAGTGAATGAATTTGTCTAATCAGAGCATGTTGTAAAGAAAAAGGTTAAAAGATCAGATAGTGAAATTATGCAAGATCTTGAGAACTAAGTAGAGTAGCTTAGACTTTAAGTAATAGTGATTGTGATTTTGAATAAGAAAAGTTATATTAAATATAATCAAAGTTGTCTAAGGTGGAATAGTCTAATAGCAAATTGCAAGATAGACAGCGAGAAGCCAGGGGGAAAAAACTGACATAATTCTATTAGTAATTGGATAAAGAAGTAATAACACAAAGACAAGTCCTACATGAGAATTCAAGACATAAAAAATTCAGAAGTCAAAGGCATAAATCTGACAGTTGAAACCAGTATAGTAAATGTGTTCTCCAAAAATGAGAATTAGAAGGGGAGAGCCCAAAACTAAGAACTAAATCTTGGGGAATGCGTATAGTTGGTCAGATATGCAGGAAGGAATATCTGACATTGTCTAGAAATCAAAAGAAAGAAAGGGGTTCCATGAGGGTAGAGGTGGCCAAGCATACCAAATGTTACCAAATGGCCCAGAGTAGTCAACAAGTCACTAGAACTAGTAATAAAAAATTACATATTCCCTTTGAAAAATTAGTTTTTCAGGTTAATGATGAGAATAGAATATTAAATGTTGAACACAGGAACAGGTAGAGAAAATATGGAGGTCGTGGGCATTGTGGTGGTTAATTTTGTGTGTCAACAAGGCTAGACTATGATACCCAGTTGTTATGTCAAACACCAGTTGTCTAGATGTTGCTTTGAAAGTACTTTTTAGAAGTAATTCATGCTTATGTCAACAGACTCTGAGGAAAGTAGATTACCTTACATAATGTGGGCAAGTCAAATGCCTTAAGAGAAAAGACTGAAGAAGAAGAAATTCTGTCTCCAATATTCTGTCAGACTCAAGACTGTAACATCCATTTTTCCTGGGTCTCCAGATTGCCAGCCTGTCCTGCAAGGCTTGGACTTGCCAGCTTCTACAATCACATGAGCCAATTCCTTAAAATATGTCTCTCTCTATTTATACATCCTATTGGTTCTGCTATTGTGGAGAACCCTGACTGAAACAGGTATTAACTGTTAATTTGATACATTTCAAAGTGAAAAGAGAGAAATAATGATAGAGGAACAGAAAATCAAGATAGTGTTCCTGAAATATAGAAGAGCAATTTGAGAGTCAGATGATTTAAGATTGCACTTTGAAACTACCTATTGTTGCTTAGGTTTCTTTAATGCATTAAGGACCAAAGTTTTTTTTGTCTTCATGATCCATGTGAAGTTTAATTTCTTTATAATCCCATGCCTTTAATACAATAATCATGTACCATTAAAACATTTTACAGCCCACATTCCCAAATACATCAATTTTATACCATTAAAATATTTGCAATGAGCTGAAATTTGTTTATAATACTATAATGGGATAACCACTGTGAAAAGATCATATGGCATCAATATGTGTGTGAGGTCATTCAGATAAATCTACCTCATGCCTACACCTAAAAAAGAAAGCCTTATTACATTAGTAAATGTTTATCAAGTTTAAATTACATAAATAACTTACAAACCATACAAGAATCCATACTTTCTTTTTTTTTCCAGTGTCTATCACTGTCTAAAAGCAATTCATTTTATAGTAGGATAAACTGATACAGTCTGTGTTATGAAGAAAATTAACGTTCTTAGTGCATCACCAAAAATGCTGGAAAACAACTGGTTTTTAATTGTGAGCATGATATAAAATATTAAATATATAGGAACTGTCTTATTTTGTACTCTTTAAGATGAGAGATGCAACTATCTAGAACCAAAGTTGACTTCACACAATTAAGGTCAGAGTACCTTCAAATCCACCTAAGACACAAACCATATCCAAATCAGTTTGGGCCAAGGTTTAATGGGCCATTCTCATCAGAGGGCTTCTATGACTCTTTGGACAAAATGTGCACAGTTTCACCATGTTTCACTCCTTGTCATTCATTGTCATTTCCATAGTGTGTCACCATCTCATTATTTACCAAATTTCTGTATTCTCAGCTCCATTATGCTCAACACTTTCTTTTTCACTGAACAAACCTCACATTCCATACTTGTCACCCAATTGTGTCCAGATCAGATGCGCTTGCTATGTAGTCCTAAGCACCTTTACTTCCTTTATTTTAACATCTATTATATTTAATACTAAATTGTCATTGCTATTTACTTGTATATATCTCACACTAGACTACAAGCTGTGTGAGACCAGAGACAGTGTTTAGCAGTTCCCTAATAAGCACTCAGCAGGTGTTTGTTTGATGATAGAATAAATAAATCTGTGAATAACATCTTAACACAACAATCAATACCTCTATCAGTAAAGTTCTAACAGGACATGGGGAGCATACTCAAATCAGGAAAACTCCAGGAGAGTTCATTTACAAAAGAATGAATTACAATGGAGAAGACAGGACAAGGGAAAATATAAAGGGACATTGTGAGAACCTGGGACTTTCAACAGAAGTTGTGACCCAAGACCCAAAGCCAGAAGGTAAGGGAGAGGTTACTGGAACCCAGATACACAGAGACTCAGAGATAGAACAGGTCACATTATTGGGAATAGTGAACATTTGTCAATAGACACAGCCAGAGCAAGAATATCTTTTAGGGAGGGAACCAGGGGAATAAATATCTTGATTTGTGTCCCCTCTCCCTCTAGTATTTTCTTGAGGTTTCCCCTTGGCTGGACCCAACTGGAAGCAAGAAGGCACAAGAGCCTCTTGATAGTCCATACACATCAATTCCTGGGGCAGAGAGTAAGTTAGAAAAAAGTAGAGAATGGATCTAGAAGGAAAGTATATACCTATCTGGCTTAACACCATTTATAACTGAGACCTGGATTTTTAGAAACCATGTCCTTTAGCACTCAGTTTAGTGAATGAAATTTCTCAAATATGTTTCCTAATGTTTTCTTCTAGAAATATCTTTGTCTTCTTTCCCACAAAGAAATGGTTTAATTCTTCAAGACCTGAGTCATAAATATTCTTCCCAGTGTCTTCAATCCTCTCCTAGATAATATTAATTGTAATACAAGTAAATGATGTCATAGCATTTTTCTAGAATAATTGTAGCAGTAGTCATGGTGGAAATAATTGTAGTAGTTAACATTTATTAAGAATGTATTATGTGCTGGGCATTTTTGTTTTTGCTTTACGTGTACGTGCATAATCTCATTCAATCTTTACAACAATCCATGAGATTTATCTACAGTTTACAGATAAGGAAACTAAAGATTAGAATTTATTTTATTTAACTTACTCCTTTTAGATAATATATGTGATAGAATCAGAACGTAAATCCCTAACTATCATATTTCAAAGCTTGTGCTTTTTAACTACTTCCTGCTACTACCTACTGTGAGTTTTGTGGCTATCCACTAGGCTATAAGGTCCATATGGGAAGCGGCAATGTCCTATTCATTTTGAAACTGCAGCACTCTGCATAGTGTCTGCCCCAAAACAGACATCCATAAATATTTCTAGAATTAAATATGAATGATACGGGGAAAACAAACAAAAAGAATTTATAGAATCAAAGCACATTTATCAACCATAAATAATAGAAAAATGCAAAATATAAAATGAAAGGAAAGCAGGCAAAAGCTAAGTACAAGAAACAGTCCTTTCTTTTACTAGACATGCAGTAGGTTTACTTTGATTCACTTCTCTCAGCTGGATTCAAGTTAATATTTCTTTTCTACTTGCTATTTTGCCAAGAGCCATGAGATCAGCTTTTTTTTTGAGTTTGAAACAGCTAGTCTCCTTTTCCTTGGAACAGTCTTCTCCTGAAGCAAAAACCTCTCTTTTGGAGCAAAGCCTCCCTCCTAGGGTTCTTTGTTCTGCCAGTGCCAGTCCCTTTGAGCCTCTCTCTGGAGCAAGTCTGGAACCAATACTTCCCCCTTCTTTTGAAAGGCTGAGCAAGTTGTCTCTCATCTTGGTTGCCCTTGCTGTGCTGGAGGCCTGTGCAGTCTCTCTGTCTCAGCTCATTTCAATAAACCCCCTCCAGCAAAAGCTGGTCAAATACTTAAGCTGGTTGAATATTTTTTAAAAGTAAGATTATTTTGATATAGAACTAATATCTTACATAAAAAAATGAATTATTTTACTATAAGCAAATCAATAAGCAATACAGACATGATCAAAAAAAGATTCAATATCAATGATAAGTAGAGAGTGAATCAAGTCATTATAAACTTAAAATTTAGAGAGGATTTCAGGCATCTTTCAGATCAACTATTTATCTAATGAAGAAATCTCTATCATAACAAACTGGGAGTTAGTTGTCTGAATGAAAACCTTTCCTACTTTGAAAAAAAAGCTGGGTTCTGTGTTGGACGGCTATGTTAACAGAGCTGTCTTAAATTACTTAAAATCTGTTTCTTTTGCAATTTTGTTATTATTTCTTTTAAATACCATTTACTAATCCTGCTCAACTCACAGACACTGTACTAGATGTTATGGTGTGTTTAGTATCTATCCACTAACATGATATGCAATAGCTCTATTCAATTGTCTGTGTTGCCATTTGAGTGGTCTGAAAGTGGACTTGGAGTGGAAGAAGGTAGAAAGCCCATTGGTGAGCAAAGTAAGATATGACATGTTGTCATGGAAGGAGAAGGTGAGAAGGTGGAATAACTTTTACCTGATGGAGATGGAAAGCCATAGAATAGCCCATCAACAAGGGGTAGGGGTGGAGAAGGCATTTGGATGTGGGTGGTCATGGCTTGGGTTGGGTGTGAATTGGATGGTGAGAGGCAGATGCAATAACCAAAATAAATTTTTCCAAAAGTTGCAGATGCACTACAAGAGTAGAATGTATGCTGGGATGAAAAGCAAGATAAATCTCTACATAATTATAGATCTTGAAATAGAAACATTTCATAACTTTTCTTCCTCTTTCTTTCTCACAAAGTAACTATTTCCATTTGTTTTGTAGTGCTAGACCTACAGAATGTCATTCCCTCATTGCTCACTCCCTCGACCAACAAATGTGACGGATATTGGGGGAATATGAAAATAGCAGGGACAGCAGGGTGGAGACAGTACACCATGCTGTTCGCCCACCAGGGTTGCCTTGTCCCATGACTGTGCAGCTTTGCTTGATCCACTCAATTATCCTCTTCCCCCCTCTCATTACAGAAATAAATACATACATGACGTTCTTACTGCTGCCAAGTAGGAGTAGCTTTAATAGATAGCAAGTACTTTTATCTAATTCTGATCAGAAAAGAAAAATTTAAAAATCCAGAGTTCAAAACCCAATGTCATTATTTTTGGTAAGTAGCCTCTTAGACTTGAAAAATTTAACACCTAGATATTGGATCAGACCCAACAACATGAAAATGTGTTGAAGTATTATTTATCTTTATCTCTTATCTATGTTTACCTTATCTATATTTATTTATTACCTATCTAAAAAATTTTTCTGATCTTACTACCCTCACCTATAACCTCAAGCATAAACTTATTAGAATATGATTGTTTCTATAATTATATTTTATTGTCCGTTCTCGAATTTCTCACCTTCCATTTTCCCCTCAAGCTACTCCACTCAAACATTCTTGTGAGCTACTTTCATTGAGTTCATGGATGACACATAAAAATGCTTCTTGTTTTTCTTTAATTTAAATTTATTTCATTTTAAACATAAGAATTACTAATGCTACAACATTCAAAAATGTACAAAAAGGGTCTAAAATAAAATGTTCTCTCTACCTCTGTCCCTATAATTCACTTCTCCTCCCTAGAATAAGTTACTATATAGTGTTTTAGGCATACATCTAGAGAGATTTAATACACACACAAGTGATTATTTTTTTTATTTTGCATTTTGTTTCAAATGCTAGCATGTACTCTTATGCTCATTTCTTTTTTCAGTTACTATATGTTATAATCTGAATGTTTCTGTTCCTCTAAAATTCACATGTTGAAATCCTAACCCCAAAAATGAAAGCAGTAAGAGATGAAATGTTTGGGAGATAATTAGGTCATACCCTCATGAATAGGATTAGTGCCCTTAAAAAGAGGCCTAGAGGCCTGAGAAAGATCCCTCATTCCTTTCACCATGTGAGTACACAGTGAGAAAGCACCATCCATGAATAAGGAAGTGGACCTTACCAGACACCAAATATTCCTGTACCTTTTGATTTTTGGATTACCCACCTTCTAGAAATAGAAATAAATTTATGCTGTCTATAAGTTACTCAGGTTATGGCATTTTGTTATAGCTGCCTAAACAGAGACACTATATATTAAACATCTTTTTATATAAGTACACAAAACAAAATTTCCTATTCTTCCCCTTTTGTTGTGTGCTTCTACACTATTTAATTGGTTTCCTATTGATAAACATGTTAGTGTTTTTAAACTTTTGCTATTATCAATTATGCTACAACAAATGTACTGATGTCATTTCATACATGTTGGAGTTATTTATTTACTTAGACAAAGTCTCGCTCTGTCATCTGGGCTAGAGTGCTGTGGCGTCAGCCGAGCTCCCTACAACCGCCAACTCCTGAGGTCAAGCGATCCTCCTGCTACAGCCCCCCCATGTAGCTGGGACTACAGGCACACACCACTACGCTGGGCTAATTTTTTCTATTTTTAGTAGAAATGGAGTCTTGCTCTTTCCCAGGCTGGTCTCCAACTCCTAACCTCAAGCGATCATCCCACCTTGGCCTCCCAGAGTGCTAGGATTGCATGTGTGAGCCACCATGCCTGACCACATGTTGGAGTTTACAGTATAAATTTTTTGAAATAGAACTGGTAGGGCAAAGTATATGTGTATTTTCATCTTTGTGCCATATATTACTAAATTGCCCTTCATATAAACCAAACCAATTTATACTTTTCCCAACATATTTGTCAATGTAGTTCATTGTCAATCTTTTTGATGTTTATCAGCCCAAGGAATGGTATCCCACTGCAGTTGTAACTTGAATTTTTCTTACCGTGAGTTGGTTTGTGCAACTATTGACATATTTAAGAGGCATTTGGATATCCTTTTCTGTGAACTGCATACGCATTCTCTTTTCTCTTTTTCCTATTGAATTGTTGGGTCATTGTTTTAATGATTTGCTAGCATTTTTATACAGTAGAAAAACTAGCCCTTTACTTGTGATATGAGTTGCAAATGTTTTTTCCAACTTGGCTTTTGTCTCTTTTCTTTGTTTATGGTGTTATTTTCCATGGTTGTTTTTATCTTTATTCAGACAAATGTATTAATATTATTATTGCTTTTATCATTTCTCTGAGTCACACTAAGAAATTCCTTTCTTGATGTAAGATTATGAAAAAAAATCCTCTAGTGGTTTTGCCCTTTACTTTTATGATGTCATTTGTACCCACTTGTCTAGAATGGTGAGATAGCTCTCATTCCTTTTCATTCTCAGAATATTCCTCACAATTTATTGCTTGCTTATTTTTCCACATGAAATTTAGAATCGCATTGTCTGATTCCTAAAATAATCTTGTTGTTTTTATTTAAATCATTTGAAATTTCTAGGTTAACTTAAGGATGTTTGAAATCATTATGATGCTAAATCTTCCCGTGTTATATCATGATAAATGTTGCCATTTGCTCTAGTCTTATCAGTAGCATATAAAAGCTTTCTTAAAATATAAAACTTTGTCAATTCTTATCTGATTATGTCTAAATATTTTTTATATTTATTGCTATCATAAAAGGAGCTTTCCTGTATATTTTCTAAATTTATTATTTTAATGCAGGGAGGCTATCAATTTTAAAATTAATTTTATGTACAGCCATGTTACTGAATTATTGTATTAATTGTGGTTGTATTTTAATCAGATTGCCTTTGGTATTGGAGATATAAAAGTGAATCACTTATTTACAATTATAATTTTACCTCTCTTTTTCTAATTTGTATACCTGTATTTTCTTTTTCTTGCTTAACTGCTTTGCATCATGCTTTAGGACAATGATCAGTAACAGTAGTTATAGTGGATGTTCTTGCCACTTCAAGCAAATTTCTCTAATGCTTTCACTTTAAGTGTCAGGCAAATTATGTTATGGTTGGCATATTTTATCATGTTAGATAGGTATCATATCTCCCATACTATTACATTTTTATTGAGAATGTATATGGAATTTTATTAAATGAATTTTCAACACTTATAGTTATGACTAATTATTAATTAATTATTTGCACTTTTCATGTAGTAACAAGTTAACTGTATTAGTAGATTTCCTAATATGGAAACTCTTGCATTCCTAGTACAATCTCAACCTTGTCATGGTATTGGTCTGTTTGAGACTTTTACATCAATATTCAAAAGGGGTATTTGTGTAAAATTTCTACCCTCTCACCTCATTTTTATATCAATGCCTATACTTTTATTTCCAAAAATATTCAGAATCATCTTTAAAAATCAATACTTTTATAAAATACATACAAAATACAAGTTAAAATAGTAAAATATTTTACAATGTTGTTAAATGCATACTTGAACTGGAAAAAACAAGTAGTGGAAATCCTCATTGTTCTAAAGTTATGATAAAATATGAATCTAGACAAGAAAGTACATAACAATACTGTGCATGCACATGTGCTTACATGTTTCTTCTGTTAATTTGGGGGATATTTTTCTAAAAGAAAGAGTGATCTTCAAGTTGTTATTTCTGTCATCATGATTTACTATAAGAACTATACTAATAGTTCTTGAGAATTGTACACTTAATTATTTACTTATACAGTTCCTTTAGACATACTATATAACCAATGATTAAGTTAATATATAGAATGATTTTTCCTTTTTCCCACTTTCCTCTCTCCTTCACCATTAATTTTAACAGATTATATTATCTTTATTAATATTATTTACTGTCAAATAACTTTAGACTTCTATTATTAGTTCATCAGTTTTAAGTGTACATTTTATTCCATGGCTACAAAATAAAGAAACAACCACACTTACACTTTCTTTCTTGTACACACTTCCCTTCCTTTCCAACTTTAATTTATTCGTGGTCAAGACTTACGACAATTACACTCTGTTCTGTAACTAGAAACTTCGCATTTGTTTGACTATTGGTCCTACAATCCTAATACTCTTAATCTTCCAATTGTAGCCCTACAATCATAGATTTACATTTACAATATCTTAGTCCTATATTCCTGATGTTTTTCACCACACCTTTCACTGTAGTTTTTCTATTCATTTCTTGATTATCTGACTATCAACCTCTAGTAGTGTCTTCAAAAAGGCCTCCTGGTAATTATATTATCTGTAGTCTTGCATGTCCAAAAATGTTTGTTGCCTTTATCTTAAAAAATAGATGCTACTCTAATATCTTCTACCACTGAATATTGCTGTGGAGAAGTCCGATTATGATGAAAATCATCAGAAAATGAAGAATGATTCAGGCTGGATTGGAAAAAAAACAATAGTTATTAATATTCACATGTATTTGGGAACACACATTTTCCACAGTACTGTTTTTGTTGCTGCCGCTGCTGCTGTTACTGTTGAAATATTTACTCTTATGTTATGCTTCTGTGAAAATTGGTGTACGTTAAGTATACTGTTCAATGCCAGAAAGCAAATGTTAAGCAATGGATGCTGAAGCATTATACATTTAACATTTGGAAAATAAAAACAAAAACAGAAATATTTAATTCTATCTGTAATTCTTGCTTTTTTTAACTTTTTTTATTTCAGCATATTATGGGGGTACAAATTTGAAGGTTGCGTATATTGCCCTTGCCCCCCTCCCCCCACAAGTCTGAGCTTCAAGCATTACCATCCCCCAGACAGTGCACATCTCACTCATTATGTATGCATATACCCGTCTTCTCCTCCCCCCTCCCACCTGCCCAATACCCAATAAATGTAATTCCTATGTGTC